>JABFDZ020000097.1:28186181-28198251 GCA_019775955.2 Pollimyrus isidori
CCCAGGAGGAGTGCTCTCCAACACCCCCTCCAGGGACTCCAAAAAGGGTGGGTATTCTGAACTGCTGTTTGGCGCATGAGCACAAACAACAGTCAGGACCCATCCCCCCACCCGAAGGTGAAAGGAGGCTACCCTCTCGTCCACTGTGCTAAACTGCAATGTACAGGCGCCCAGCCAGGGGGCAATAAGTATGCCCACCCCTGCTCGGCGCCTCACCCCGCAAGCAACTCCAGAGTGAAAAAGGGTCCAGCCCCCTTCGAGGGGATTGCTTCCAGAGCCCAAGCCAGTGCCCGAATATATCTAGCCGGAACTTTCCAACCTTTCGCACCAGCTCAGGCTCCTTCACCATCCAAGAGGTGACATTCCATGTGCCAAGAGCTAGCTTCTGCGGCCGATGATCGAACCGCCAAGGTCCCGGCCTTCGGCCACTCCCCAATTCCCATTGCACCCGACTCCTATGGCCCCTCCCATGGGTGGTGAGCCCTTTGGAGGGAGGACCCACGTGCCTTTTTCGGGCTGTGCCTGACCAGGCGCTCGCCATCGAGCCCCACCCCTAGGCCTGGCTCCAAGGGGAAGCCCCGGTGACCCGCATCTGGGCAAGGGAAACCCATATTGTTTTTATTCATAGTGAGTCTTGGAGAGCCGCACCTCGTCTGGTTCCTCACCCTGGACCTGTTTGCCTTGGGTGACCCTACCAGGGGCATAAAGCCCCGGGCAACTTAGGTCCTGGGATCATTGGCACACGCAAACCCTTCCACCACAATAAGGTGTTGGCTCCAGGAGGGGGCTACCCATCTTAAACCCATAAAACAAATACGGGCACCTCAATGCTCAGAAGAGATGGGTCTTCTCCATGAATATTTATGAAATCATGTGGTGAAAGCCAAAGGTCCTGAGAAGCTATGTGGCCAAATGCCCTTCTACCATCGAAGAAAATCAACACTGGGACATATGGAATGTAAGGACAATATCTATAACCGGGAGGACCTTACAAGTAGCAGCTATAGATTTACTTTACCTGGAATTAGTCAGACCAGAAATGTGCAGTCTTTAGTCTCTGAGGAGACCACAGGAAAGATATCGCTATACTCTGCACATGAGGACGACAATACTCCAAATATCGAAGGAGTAGTGTTGATGCCATCCAAGTCCATAATGAGGGGCTTTGGCTCTCGAGTTGAAGGCGTGGGTTTTACTTCAACTTCTGGCGTAAATTTTTGGAGGGTGGTTTACAGCTCATCAGGTTACACCTGTGATCAGTAGTTCACTGGTTTGAATCCCAGAGTATGGAAGCATTCCAGAGTACAGATACTCATACATATGTAAACAGAAAATAAAGAATCTTTTCAGTATCATAGCATTCCTGCTAACCAAAAAGAAGAACATGAGCATATGGGAGGTCTCAGGAGACAACGGTTTGGAGAACTGCTCCCCAAGGGAGGGAACAAGGGAACAATATTCTAATAGGGTCTGTTATGAGGCAATGCTCTGTTCCAGGCTGTCAACTTCCAGCATCTATACATATCAAGATGGTGGTAAACAGGATCACCTTTAACAGAAAGAGAGACCCAGGTGACTATCAGATATGTTACCAGCAAGTTAGTTTTCAAAGAGACAGATCCTACACATTATAGTTGGGCATTCAATGGAATGGAATGCCTTGCTGTACATCAGTTTCATTCATTTTGAAAAAGCATTCGACAGTGTGGACAAAGAGACTTCTTAAAAAAGTCTCAGATATTAATGTGTTTGATTCAAGTATCAAGTATGAAGGAATGAAATGCAAAACTGCTCATGGAGAACAGCTAACAGATACCCTGTACCCCTTCTCTTCTTGCCTGTGATCCTCCAGATAGAGTAACAATGACCTTTAACAGAAACTAAATTAGCTTGATGAGGAAAAGGTGATCAAGTGGCATTGAAGATGAATCAGTAGGCAGGCCTTGTCCTGGAATTTCCAGTGCAAAAAGAAAAGACAGACACTAAAAATGTGAGCTATACATGGAGAAAGGTGGAGAGGAAATGTCAGCACAGAGATATCTGGAGAGCCTCTGTTCATGGCCCATGCCCCAAAATAGGTAGAAGACTTAAAGCAGACTTAAATAGTTAGTAGTGCGCCTATACCTCACTCAGATGATCATTCGTTTCAGAAATTTCACAATGTGTATAATTATTGCATGATATATAGAATGATCAGCAAGTTTTCCTTTTAGCTAATAACTCTCAAAATATAAAATAATACATAGGATATGTCCCAAAAAGTCTTTGTCTGAGCTCATGATAACAGATCCATCCAGATCCATTGTTATGTGACCTACCAGAAGACTGTTCATTAGGCCAGTCGCCAAAGACAAAGGGAAACCTAAAAATCTAGCATAAGCAGTTTTAGATTGTTGTGTTCTGCCTCCTACTCCATGGACCTGCCTAGAACCAACAGACTGTTTTGTTACATTCCTCGTTAAAATAACGCAGAGAAATAAATTTTGTTCATCTTCATTAATTGCCTCACCATAAGGTGTGAGAATCATTATTGCTGTTTTGAGTAATCCAGTTACAATTTTATGAAGCAATTTCAAGGTTAGCAAGACTGAAAGAAAAGACCCTTCATTAAAATCTTCATAATTGCTGCACTATTCCATCATTTGGGGTATTTTAAATATATAATAATATTTTCAAATGCATAATTCAAAATAACATTTTTATCTATTTATATTAATTTACATCTATTTAATTTATTGGTCATAAATAATGCACAGGATATTATGTAAGGGGCACTGTCAATGGAGGTCCCCATCTTGCCCCCTCCTGTCCTCCATTTCCCTGTTTGGCCAGTGGGTGTCGCTGGACATCCTGTTCTGACTCCTGTGTTTTCTTACATTTATTTGTCACAGCTTGTGTAAGACTCTAGCTAAAAACCATACATCCCATGCTGTTTTGAGTTTGAGGCTGACCAGCCTCCCCCATTTTGTTTATGCCCCAGCCAGCTACATTTCTGTATCATGTTCCTTGTGTTTCTGCCCTAATTTGGTGAGGTCCTTAATCTGAATGTACTTTAGTTGAATATTTGGTCACATGTGTCCAGTTTATATCCTATGTTTCCTGGATTTCCTAGTAATGCAGCCATTAGTAGATCTTGGTTGAGTTTTAATTAACATGATAATAACCTATACCTGTCCCTTGTCAAGCCATCATTGCTTGTGCATTTAAATCCCTGCCTGTTCTCTATCCCATTGTCAGCCGTTGTACTGTATATGTTTGCAGTTCGATGGTCTCTGTGAAAACCCTGGTTTAAATCTTTGCATTTTCTCATGTTTGCTTTAAGTCTTTGGTACTGTAGTTTAGTGTTTGCCTGCCTATCTTTGACCCATTGTGGTCCCTTCTTGTTTGTGCGAATCTAGTGTGAAGCCTTCTTCAAAAGACAACCAGTGGATCAGCGTCCATTGAGTTCTGTTGTAACAGGTACCCTGCATGGAGGAGATATAATACATTACAGTTTTTAAATTAATGTTATTTTCAAATAATGAATCTTGTGATACATTTCCAGGATGATAGAATGGTAATATTTCTCATAAACCTAAATTGTGGCACAGTTGGGTCTGGCACTGAGAAATTAGGTCTCCATGTATTGGGACTAAGCACATTGGGGTGTGGCTGTAGCATTCTTAATATCATATTAGAGCATCTAAAATTTCTGTTCATCAAATGTTTATCGGTGTTTCATCACAGGTTATCAATATTAAATAAGTTCATGGAAAATCATGATTGTTTTTTGTTTTTAAAAAAAGCTTTTTCTAATAAATGTAACAGATTTGCGCTTGATTTGGCTAGTAAGTTTGCAAGTTACGATTAACTAAATTTTTGATTGCAATAGAGAAACTTCTGGGCAGATTTTGTAGGGTCTGTATGCCTTTGACTATGTGCAGCATCATGCATCCATTTCTACAATAAGCAGTGCCATGTTCACAGCGCGCACCTTTCAGCTTTGAAGGCAATGTGCTGTTTGTGCCGCTGTTGCATTTTAGACCTACATTTTACATGGTGATGCCCAGGCCCACTCCTAAAATACATGATTTTTAAAAGTTTTTAATAAATTATGATGCAAAACATCTCATCCCATTCCGCTTAAATCCCAATAGATCGCAAAGAACTCATAATTCATGTTTTATTTATTTTTTTTACAAAAATAAGTATTTTCAAAATATAAACAAAATACTGGTGTTAGAATCCTCCTTCTCGGTTAAAAACAGGGTAATAAAATCCAAACAAACAAAAAGATTTCATGTGCAAATGTGCACATGCAGTGGACCCATACAGTATATACAAACAAACAGCATCACTCAAACCAGAAAAGGCACACTGATGTTACCTCAAAGTAATACCGCAAAACACAATTACACTCTGCTTTGAAAATGATACTAATAGAATGGAAATGAGCACTTCAGCACTGGGCACATGAAATTCTGAACTGAAATATATAATTTTCTAAAAATAATATGAGAGTCTTTTATAGTAGCTGGATCATAAGTCTGGTCATTATTCCGAAATCAGAAGTTGATTTGGTGAAACTGAACTTGGTGAAATATAATTGTCAGGCTTTTTATAACTGCTTTGTCAGCATAGAGCATATGAAATCTGTCCTAGCACCGCAAATACAATACTGGAATACGGAGTACCAAAATGCTCTTGCATATCTTCATACTGGACACCATGTGTTATATTCCAACCAGCTTTTGCAGACATTTTATGTTATATGATCAAACAAAATATGCATGCACAAAAAGACACTGCACTGTTTTAAGTATTAAATTCCTTATAGAGTGTACACAGAAATGTTGGTATGTTAAATGCTGCAGTAAATAATTGCACAATTGAATTGCATTACATACATTTTGGAAACAAAGGACCACATGCAAGTTTGCTAATTAAATCAAGAATGCTTTTTGTGAGTTACGGCAGAGGATGCCTTTACCAAACCAAACGCAGGAACTGATTTTCAGTGTGACTACTCTAGCTTCCGCTCATCCCTTGATACACCATAGCCAATGAAACTCTAGGCCCTACACTGGCAATAGTTCTTTGGCTGCACAAGCTTGTACCATGCACAAGTACACTCAGGTTTTCTGGGGAAAAAAAGTCATAATTTGAGGATAGATCAAAATAAGTGCAAGGATATTTACATTATATCATGCTTGCGACACAGGATCTTCTAAGTCAATGGCTGTATAGGGCCACAGTATGACACAAGATGACAAAGGTATAAACATTACATGATCAACAGCAAAGACAACCTAATGGATACAGAATCTTTCCAAATCCTTTATCTCCTTGTAAAATATTTAGCACTGCGCATCAGTTGAGCAATATTTTTAAAATACTGCTTTTGATCATTTCCTATCTTGAATGCCCTCTGAAACTTCAAACACCATTCCAAGGACAACATACTCAGGCCTCTTTCAATTTCTAAGTCACGGCTACTTGTACACAGACCAAACCTCCACACTATCTTCACACAGGCCCGACAGCTTGGTCAGAAAATCAAGGAGAGAGTGCGAATGGACAAATACAGTGATACTGTAATGATACAACAACTGTGGTTTAAAACTGTGGCGTATTTTTCATAGTCCAGAAATTCCACGAACAGATGATCTCCAAATCCCTACAGATATCAGTCTCTTCAGTCTTCTGCCTCAAGTTGCCTCCTATTAGTTCACTATTGAGCTACAGTCTGCATTCCCTCTTCAAGCAGAATGGTCGATGAGTAAGGCTGGCGGTCCACACCATCTCCTTCACTTGGCCACTCGGTAAAAAGCCAGGTCGAGGGGTTCTTTACTGGGCACGCACCAGTCATCTGCCTCGTGGCTCATCTTGTAATGTCTCAGTGCTGTCATGTTAAACACAGGCAGCTTCTCCACAGAATCAGTTGACAAAGCCTGGTGATGGGAGAACAACCATCAACATGTGTGCAGAATAAAGACAAGGAACAAGGCTTCTTAATAGGTGCCAGCCTATCTTGGAGATGCTATTCTAATACGACATGGACATACGGAGCAAACTATAGCTCCATGCAGCCAAGAACAACCAGGGTGACTTACTTTCAAGTGGATGACGGCATCAGTGCCGTGGCCCTCCATCGAGTAAAGCTGCAAATCTCCCTGGAAGTACTGTGCGTACAGACGTGAGATGGGAAGTCCATAGCCAAACCCAGCCTACAACCAGGATAAGGAGGACAGATCATTTAGCTGTTGTAACCCACTGCTTTTTAACTTGCGTACTAGTGGGAATCTGATGTTTTGCGTGCAACAGTTACTGGTGGCAAGATTTACCAGTGGCGTCCGCTGGTGCTGGCCAATCTGTGGTGTGGGAGCTGTAGAATACATATAACTGAATAGCTTCTCCATCTTGCGGAAGGGCACGCCACCACCCCTGTCACTCATCTGCAAGATAGAATGGCAGAATTAGTCAGCAACAGCAAAATCGTTCGATCAAGAGGCAACCTTGACACACTGATAAGCCCTGAACAAAAACAAAATTTGGGCCAAGATTCCATAAATCACCAGACCAAAAGTTAAATGGAAACGTACTATAAACTCTAACAGCAGCACAGATATTAAAAACAGACATGATCGTCGCCCTGCTTCGTTAATAAACTCCTAATACAGCAGTTACTGTTTAACAGATTGTGTTAACCTTATCTGAGATTAATGGATAAAGTTTAACAGTGCTGGATAAATTACATAACATAACCAGCCTTCGACAACATTCATAAAGTGTACTGTAAATACAGCAGAAAATACTCTAGAGGGAGCCAAGAAAAGGCTAGTCAGCTAAAAACAAGACAGAAAAGGCTAGCCAGCTAAAAAATAATACCTTGATTGACAGGTCCTCTCCACCAATCGCTACCATGACTTGAATTGGTGGAAGGTAGCTACTGGCCTCATGGTTTTCAATCGTTGCTCTCATAGCATTCTGAAGAAGGTAAGCTTTAGTTACACAATGGCTCATAAGAGTATTCATTGACAAACATTTTAAGATGGCTAGGCTTTCTTACCTTGAAAAGCTCAAAGAGGATGTGATACAGGTGGGAAGGCACGTAGACAATGTGGATTGGTTGTTTGGCATTGTTTGCTGAGCAAGGGGAAAAAATCTTTTTTTAACATTACATATTCTAACATGGCTTCAACAGCACTGTGACTTTCACGACGTTGACTCAACAGATTTACATGGATCACCTCACCCGCTGGTACTCAATGGTACAAAAAATTGGTAACAATCACAAAAGCAGCCAGTCATATGGACTTTTTTCTTTACACTGCAAACTTCAGATGTTCCATTTAAATGTGCTTGAATTCTATAGTGCTGTTAGATTATTTACATTATTTAAAGTAAAGTCAAACAAATAACTGCATAATGAAGGGATTTTCAACAGCTAGCATTAAAATTTTAGGAAGTAACTGAGCTGTGCTAAGCAGTTTCACTTACTGTTAAGTTCTTGCAGCTCCAGGTCAGGTGAAGTGAGGTAATACTGGTTACAAAGCATCGTGGCACTCTCGAAGGCGTCTGGAAGAGGACATGTGGACAGACAGCACTTTAAACTCTGCTCTGCTATCAGGCTTAATCTCTCCACGTCGAAGGCTAACCATTACCTGGGCTTGCAGACTGACATTATAACTGCTTATTCTTCTACACAGCAACACAAAGAATTCCAATCATGCCGACTCACCTCTTACAACCTCTGCAACATTACAGTGGGGGTCAATGCAGCCAATAGTGTTCGGGTGGGCTGGGTTTGTGGTTCCATCAAAGATAAGAGCTACATGAAGCAAAAAAGGAAAGAGCTATAAATGCAATTAGAAAATAAGGCAGTCTAGGAAAGACCGCAACTTAAAAGTACACTGCCATAAAAAGACACCACTCTCCTTAAAGGTTCGAAGATCACCAAACTTTACGACAAAACAGAACAGCAATTCAGCCGATGCCACAAAGCTCAAGCTCATCACATTTTATAACCTCTCACCACACTGATATATCTTATTATGCAACATATTTCTGCATAGTAGCATTGCTATTATTGTTCCTGTTTGTTCCCAGGCAGTAGATACAATTCATTACTGTAAAACTGCGATTGGAAACGTGCGATTCAGCTTGACTACTGACTGACACTCACTGTGCTGGTTGATGAGCATGCGTATGGAGATGCGGCTCATGTAGAAGCGGTCCAGGAAGTACTGAATGTTCTGATTGGTCACAGGATCCTGGCCGAATGCCTCCTTGTACTCCATGACACCCTGTGCCATAGTGGGCACTACGTCATTGTGCCTGTTTCTGATATTGACCAGTGTCTCCACAAAGCTACAGTAAATAAAAATATACAGAGAGAGTCTGAGACACGATCCTACATGATTCAGCCTGAATAAAGCACAAAAAATACAGCAACTAATGGAAGACTTACTCTTCTAGGACTTTATGTTCTTCAGCACTTTTATCAAGGAATTCCAGGATCTCCATCAAGCTTTGGATATACCTAAATCCACAGAAATGGGGAGACAAACGTGCATTTTCAAATTCTGCAAAAACTAAAAAGCACACCAAAAGCTACTGACTTTTTGCAACTGCAGTGAATGCACTACATGCAAACAACTGTATGTTTGTATTGTACTTAGTTTGACAGTGACAAACAAAAGCAACTTAGCCAAAACTATTTGACCCCCCCAAGTAATTAATAAAATAGAGGGCAGTTGCCCATTTTACACTTTTACACAACATTTTCTTTTAAAATATGCAGCTTTTGTATTTTGTTGTTTGTTGATCCTTAGCCTTCAGCCACTGTAGTTTTTTTTTTACAGAATGTGGACCCGTAGGCTTAAAAACCATATGAAGGTGGATCCTGTATAAAACTTTTTTATATATAAGAATTCAGTGCGCATTGTTTGCATAAACCAACTGAATACAGACGAAAACAGAAAAGCAACACTGCTGGCCAGAAACGGTTCACTTATTTCAAATAATCATCGCAAAAACAAAAATATTGCGATAAAGCAAAATGGAACAAAACAACACTGAGGGTTTCCGTTGAAAAGGCTACTACAGACAGCCCTTTGACCCATGCACCACGAAAAAAAGACGCACAGACTGTACAGTTGGTGCAGAGTACATTGTGTTCCCTCCGCTGCAAGGAAAACAAGCCCAAGCGCACCTAGAGGCAGAGCCGCGCAAGTGCAACTGTGTTCCGGGGGAACGGTGAAGTCTGCAAAACGTCTTGGCAGCTGCATTTTGTTTTTATAAGTACTGCTTTATTGTTATGTAAATAATAACTAAGTTGTCTGTGCTGTTGAAAAAAATAACACTAAATCATATTATTCGTTTCTCTAAAATACACTGTAAACACTGCTCGAAAACATCGAGACACGTGACTCGCGGAGGAGGAGGGAAGTGGGACAAAGTTCACAGCATAACAAGCACTGTAACCTACCCACATAAGCCAAGTCGAACAAAGGACAAGCTATTTATAAAGCTGACGATGCTCATTCTGCTAGAAAACAACTAAAATAAATACGAGATGTAAACGTAAAACTAACACATTCATAACACAAAACAGGTTTTAAATGACATATATAATCTCTTCTTCATGATAAGCAGTAAATATGCATTTTATGACTGTCCCAAGTCTAGTACACAAAATGCTGTTACTGCAACTCGGCATGTAAATAAACGAAAATGCAACGATAATTTGCTCTTACCAGCTCTGCACTAGTTGTACGGAAGGGGTCGTCAGCAGACGGCTGGGCAACAAATTGATCTCCTTCATGATGTTAGAAAGGCGGACGGGAAGCTCCTGTCTCAGGAAGGCAAACGACGTCTTCTCACATGCATTGGTTGAACCTGAGATTGCAGAAATTCCAGTGTTTATTGCCAGTCTTTTTAAAAACACAAAACAATTTAAATTGCAATATGTTATCTTGAGAATCTGTCATTGCAAACAATGAACATTCATATTCCATGAAATACCATAATGATAATACTAAGTAGTGCTGAATCCGAGATGCAAAATGCAGGGCTTGCTTAGGTTAAAAAGTTGCATTTGTCGACCCACTATCAACTGTCAAGTACACAGTTGTGCAGTTCTGTTACAATGTGTGACAGATGGGAAAGTATTATTAAAAATCTGTTAGCAGTAATCGATATCAATTAAAAAGCTACTGCCAAATTTAACATTAACATTTCTGCTTTAGTGTAGCTAGCGACGCTGCAGTAATGCATGAACGTTCGTAAGTATTTAAACTGTAAACAGCTCTAAGATTAAATAGCAAATTACAAATGACCAAGCATTCTGACGCAAAAGCCACTGAACTAACCGGCCATGCAGTAGAGTACAGTAAAGCAGTACGTTACGCAACGAAGCATTCCATGCATTTGAAACGTATTTTTTTAAAAAAATATTGTCACAGATCGTTTCAGATGACTAAAATTCACAACACAAAGTAAATTGTCACTTAAGCAATAACAGACAAAAATGGAACGCTATTAGCTGCATAAAAATATAACGTTATTTAGGTAGCTGCGAAACTTAATCACGTTAATATAATGCATATACAAAACTTGACGTTAAACAGTACTCACCGAAATCAAGAAACTGTTTCATGGAAAGAGGAGAAGGTGAGAATTTTGAAAAATGGTCAATGTGCTTTGGCACGTTGGCCAAAGCAGCATTCTTCATGAGGAACCTCACAAATTTCATTGTGATGGCAAAACCATAACTATCGCAAAGGAAAAATAAAAACGCGCCCCAATAAACAACACCAACTGGGAAATGAGCACTTATTATCTGACACCAGTTAGCAGTCTGTGGGTCTCCCCTAAAAGGTGTGGTTTGTATGCTGCATGGGGGTCTGTATGTTCAACCAATCAAAAGCGCTATGAGGCAGTTTTATCCAATGAGGCAGAGAGAGGTGTGTCCAAAATCATGCAGTCAGCAACGTGTACGTTGACATGCTGATGTATGTGATGTTTATGTGGATTTCGTGGGACGTTCTGTCCTGCCTGCATGTCCTACTTAAAACTGGGCAGTGGTTCGAAGAATGGGATAAACAGAAAAAAATCCCTTCAGTCCGTGCCTTCTGCTATATTAGTGCTGTGTAAAGCATCATGGAAAAAAATAAGATGTATGTACAGTTTCAAAATAGAAATTACACGACATTGATCGAGTTTTTCATAGTAACCAGCTTTAGTCAGCATGCAGATTTAACGTTTCCGAATATTAGACCACAGGATTTAAAACGGAGCATCTCTTAATATTATCTTGTTTTCAATTTTTTCAGTTTTTCAAATATATCGTTGTGATGGTAAAGCTTTATACTGTAATACTGTTCCATAGTTAACAGGTAAATACAGGAAGTAAGCATCAACAAAGGAGTAGTGCTTCATTAACACCTAAACTGCTACTAGGGAATTATGCTTAATTACTCAATAGGTAATAGTGAACTAATTATTATAGTAGTTCACTATTACTTCATTAGGAACTATTGAGTATTGCAGGTCTCACTGGGAATTATCTACTAACTGGATTATTTCTAATAACTATTAGTTCATTACTCGTCAAATAAACAGTGCTTTTTTGGACTAACTGGGATGTACAGTATAGGGTACTATTCTCAATGGTTTTTGGCATTCTTTTCCTTTTGGAAAAACAGGCTAGTTTCTTCCTACTTGTTTGTATGATATACAACTTATTCTACAAAATGTTACTACCTAAAATATGTACAGTATAGAGTACCTACATTTTAATTAGTTACCTAATTTCAGTCCATGTGCCAGTGTTCTTCAAGTTATGCTTTAAAGTCCAATTGAAGGGATAGTCAATCAGAGACTCGTGTTTTGCCACATGATTTGCTCCACCACATATTGTTGATCTTTTCTAAACATAAAAAAATTAGTAACACTTTAGTTGAGGGGGCACAAATAATGTGTAGTACACCCTTACTTAATGTATTAATTATTCAGAAATTAAGTGTGAGTTACATACCGGTCTCATGTTTGCTTATCATTAATCCATCATAACGGTTCATGTATTTCA
>JABFDZ020000097.1:28215649-28231096 GCA_019775955.2 Pollimyrus isidori
CAGTTCTGAAGGCGAAAGGGGGTCAAACACCATATTAGTATGGTGTTCCTAATAATCCTTTAGGTGAGTGTATATGTCCAACCATATCTGTTTTAATGTGCATTGGAGGATTGAAGGTTAGGGAAGTGCGCAAGGCACCACTGAAATACCCTGACCAAGGCATTGCTCCCCAAGCACTAAATTTGCTGCCCCCTGTAATGTCACATTGTCACATAAGGGTTAAATGCAGAGGACGGATTTTGTTGTGCTGTGGTGTGTGAACAATGAGAGTCGATCACTAAATTCTAATTAATAACTGAGAAAACAGTTTTAAAACTCATAAGTGTTTTGAGCGACATCTTAAAAGAACGTGTAAGTAATAATGCTATATCATAGTTATTTATTTACTGGGATGGTACCAGCCATCTGATACCGTATTGGTCCTAGGCTCTTATGTAATGTAAGACGTAATTCATTTATATGGGGAATATTATAATGTGCATATATGTATATGTCTTAAAAGTTGTCGGTAGCATATTAAAAATTTTGTTCCCTCCCAGTTATTTACGGAGATTGACATTGGTCCTATTGAGTAGCAGGGATGCTGAAGAATCCACGCCCAGCCTGAACAACAGCAGCCTCTTGTCTCCGGTAGTTAGCGCGGCTGGAAAGCTGTTTCTCACTGACAGCGTGAGAGCGAGGGGGCAGCAAACAGCTTCAGCAGTCTTCAGATACCGTTGGGGTACAATCGTTTCCTTCCTGGTCATGGCATTTACGGATTGTGCAATGGGCGACCGTAAGTATGTCTTGGGTTTTTTTTCTTGATAACGTTTTCTCATCCTTGTTTGATGCCGCGAATCCCGAGCCAGCTGTTTTAGACGTGCGTTATTGAAAGCAAAAGCTGTGTGAGTAAAAGATGCACAGGCAGCGCAAACAGAGATGCCTTCCGAGTGGGGGACGGCGACGGAGCGCACCGTACATACAGCCATGTTGTAGTGGCCGTGCTGCAAATGAATTTATGGTTAAGATGAAGATATTTTGTCTTCCTCAATTGGCCACAGCACTCCCAGATACAGCGTGGGCTCTGAAACGTAATTAATGCGATTCTTTTTACGGAGCCCGACTGCACGTGATTTTATAGATATAAAGGCTATTCAATTACACTGAAACATTCCGGTAACGGGGCCACTTGTGCTGAATATTATTGGCAGCAGTAAGCCGGAGTTCTTCAGCCTTCTTTAACTTTAGCGAATTTTATATCATATATGTGTGTGCGTGTGTGTGTATAATTGTGTGTGATAAAATCGTTGCGCTCTTCCTGTCACTTGAAAACAAAACGGCAATTGAGGTTAAGCCTTGAAGTACGAAGTCTGCTATGTGGCGTTGCGCTTCTGTTTTCGTATGCATAGTAAGCTCCGATTATTAAAAAATAAATAAATAAGTGATCCCTAGCATGGATGTATAATCTTGTAAAAAGAATCTGTTACATTTTAGCTATAAGGTATTTTTTTATAAGTGCGTTATGGAAACACATGGAAACAAATGTATCTTTTACCTGGTGTAATTATGTTAGTTCAGTATGTCCTCTTCTTTTTGCGACGAAGGCACGTTGTAGTTTGATGGCGATGTAAAATGCAACGTACTGTAGGAAGGCGTTTGGCTGCATGTCGCAGACCTGACGGTGATTCATTACCTATTTACCGTGTGGAAGCGTAAGACGGAGCGCTGGCGATGGCAATATAGACCAAAATGATGACGCTGGGGTTTCAACCCGAACACCGACCGGTGACACTAAAAAACAAAGTGGACAATTCTTGTACAATTGCATATATACATTCCAATATGAAACAAATGTGTTGGTACTCAATATGTTTCCATTTTTGTCTTTGTTTCCATTCGATCAACAGCTGTAGTTCACAAACCACACTTAGAGTAATATGAAAAATAAATAGGCCAGTATCGTCCTGCTACAGAGGAGAACCATTTAACTTGAAAAATCGTCATTATTATGACCAACAGCGGTTCAATAATACCATAACGACATAAAGATTGGTAGGCTGTTTTCACTCTCATTTAGGTCTAACGAGTGATTGGGGAGTTTGGCATTTTTGATACCGCAGGGGGAAAAAGTAGACTCTAGATTTGGTGTTTATTGTAGCATGCCCTTTCTAATAGGCACAGTTACAAATTTGTGAAGGGTCATTCACTGTGTCCTTGGCTGTCCTTTGTCTTACTTTTGTTATGGAATGGGTTCTGTGTGATCTAAGTGCTCACGGTTACAGGAGCCATTTTTAGAGCTGTTTTCTTGTAGCTACCGTTTGTGTCTGTGGGCTGATATGCTTCTTATCACTAGAGGGCGATATGTGCTGAGTGATGGTCAGGTGGTGCACGTTGGAGGTTTTAAGGTTGCAGGTGAATAGAAGTGGGTTTGTTCAAGTAGCGGAAGCTGTGATACCACACAGCCTTAAAAGTGCAGTGATGTGCCATAGTACTTCATCTGTGCTGCCATCAAACAAATTGGCTGGATTGACCCATGGGATATAATATGACGGTTCACTGAGGTTGTGGGTTTTTATTTCCGGGGAGGTAAATTGGATCAAAATATTTCCAAATTACAGCACTCTGTCTGGAAACATAATATTTGTTAGCATGACCACCATTGTCTCATGAAGTGGCAAATTTCAAACCAATTAAGATGGTTGAAAACAGCTCCAGAACAATTTAGCTGTAGAAAATGGACAGCACAATGGCTCAATGGCATATATGATCAGCCTGTCCATGTGTTTCTGTGTGATGGAGGACAAACCTCTCTAAAGTGTCTTTTACTGTGTCTAAGCTTCAGTCTGAGATATTTGGGAAGATGGAATCTTGTACCATGGTCAGCATGTGTCATGCAAACAAAAATCCCAACTGCCAGATTTACACTTTTAGGCTAGTGAATGTAGCAAAAATAATGATTTTTTTAAATGAGAATGATTGTCTGATGATACATGTTCTGCTCTGTTAAAGAAATCATGCCTTTCTGTGACACTGAGTAAAAATACTGATAATACAGATAATGACGGATAATACAGATTTTGACTAAACAAACAAACACAAGAAGTCAAGTTAGTCACCTGGAGAGGAAGCTGGCCCCCATATGGTTGACCAGGAACAGAATTTATGCTTCCTGTTTTTATCATATTAAAGTCTTAATGTAATCCACAATCTTATTAGTTAAGGTTACCAGGCATAAAGCTATGGGCATTGTTCCACTGCAACAGGTGGCATATTTTTGATACTAAGAATTCAGTACTTTCCCTTTCCATTGATTTCTGGTCAGGTACCAGTATCAAAAGTACCAAACCAGCTGGATTATCTATTCAGTACTTTGGTATTTTGAGCGGGGCTCATGGGCATTTATTACCGATTATTTATTTAAAAAATTACCAGCCTCACAAACATAAAGTACATACGCTGTCCTGAAAAAGCGTAGTTACCAACTCAGAAAAAAATCATCAACCAAGTTTTTAGAAAAAAGACCATTAGTAATAATGGATGAGTGGACATATGATGAGACTCAAACTTTAATTGCGATATAGCTGCAATAACAGATTCAGCAAGATATGGATGTCATGACAAGAAATAAAAAAGTATTTGCTATAATATACAGGGGCTGCATGATATTGAAAAAAATTTAGATATTGCGATGTGGTTTTGTGAGAGGGGCTGCCATCCTGGGTTGTTCCCTGCCTTGCACCCATAGGCTCTGGACCCCCCTGTGACCTTGAGTAAGGCTAGCGCTTCCAGAAAATGGATGGATGGACGGATGTGGTTTTGTTGCAATTAATAATAGAATATTTATAAAGCAAAAACAGAGTTCAGAATAAATAGTTTTCTCACAAACCTGTCTATAGGAGTGATTTAAACAATACAGTACGAATGAAAATGGCTGTCTGGGAGAGTGCATGCAGAGCTCATGCAAGTGCAGCTTTTAACTGATTTTGTAAACATATAGTATGCTAGATAATCTTGAAAAAGAACAATCATTAAACTTGCTACGTTCCTGTGACAAAGTAAAAACATTTTAAAGAAGCTTAAGCCCTGTTGCACTATAATGTCCAGACAGTATGAAAAAGGCTGATCTTAACCCAGCTGTCTCGGTCCTTGTGATATGAGAATTGCATGTGCATAACATGCAATGTTAGTATAATTATCAAATATCCACCAGTCCTCAAGTATCCCACCTTGTGTTGTGATGATGTCATTCACCACTGGTATCAGTTTTTCTTCCAGTGTAAATCCATACTTGTAGTAATTTTTGAAGTACCTGGTGCAGTGGGACAGCACCCCAAGATATTTGTGCTTTTGACTCTCTGTGGTATGTAGGGAGATTCTGGAACATTATTTTCCTAATAATCGAATCGACCTTTTAACAGTTTCTGTTCCTTGCTTTTTTATTGAACACACTTATTCTGAGAATTCTATAACCTTTCTATACATTAAAACACAGTAAAACAACCCTATCCCCAGTTCATTGTAAAACAGCCCTAGATATAATGCCAGTAAATGTTTGTGGTGAGCCTGGAGCTTACTGCAGGCAGCATAGGCCTCCCTGGGCAAGATGCAGGGCAACACACTTACATGTGTCACACAACTGGTAATTTAAAGATACCTGACTATGTGCTGTGTAGGGGGAAATGGTGTCCGAGGAGGAAGCCCAACACAGGGAGAACATGCAAACCTCAAACATACACACACATGCACGCAGGTACACACCCGCATACACAACACAGGGAGAACATGCAAACCTCAAACACACCCACACACACACACACACACACACACAGGGGCAGTATTTGAGCCCTATCACTCAGTGTGCCCCCCACTACAACTATATTTATACTGATTTCCAGAATTTGCTTTCAATGTCTGCATAGGCAGGATATACAGTAAGAAAAAGAGCAAAGAGGGGTTGTGTACTTAAATCATGGCACACCTTTGTTAAATTAGACAACTAATTAAACTGTAATAGACAGCAGCAGTAGTGGATCGGGACCAAATGAATGCCCAAGCTTTGGGGTTCCCATTGACATTAAAGTCAGCTGCCATTGTCTTATCAGCCCCCTCTGTCACAGTCGTGACTTGATTAGCCTGCACTCAATTTGTGCTGCTGTTCTTTTAAGCCCAGAGGACTGTCGGCAAGATGGTACTTGGAGGACAAATGCCTAGAACTGCAACTTTCCTCCTTCTGGTAATACACACATTCAAGCTGAGCTTTTCACATGAGCTTTGTTCCATTTTGAACTATTCATACTCTTGTCCCTTGTAGGCTTGTTTGGAAAATGGCTTTGACATTTTCTGATAGACAGACAGATCAAAAGCTTATGATAAAGGGTGACCCTGATGAGTATAGATGAGCATCAGTGGATGGTCGCCTTTTTACATTTGTAGGACACTCAGATGTCCAGATTAGAGTAAAAATGGTGAGGTACCATTTGACTTATCTTTAAACCATGGAAATCAGATATAACCAAATTAAAAATGCATTCATACATATTCATGAACTGCATACTCTATGGTTGAAATGGAACCAGAGCCTCCATGATCCATTACAGGGCATGAGGTGAAGCTCAAGTAATTCCATGTTGGGCACGTATGCTTAAATACAGTTACATGCACAAACACACACACACAGTTTGGTTACTAAAAATCACTGTGGAGCAACAAGTTATATGAGCTTTTTGTTTTTAGAATATAGGAAGAAACGCGTGCAAACGTGAAGACTATAAATCAGATGGATTCCTGCCCATAAAGGATGATAAATTTATAGCCATTGTCACATTGTTTAACTTAAAGTCTTTCCCTGGCATCGCAGGATATTCTCAACACATTTCTTGGCTCAACAAAGCTTGACTTTAATGTCGCGTTTGTTGAAAAGTACTGTGCATAGCAGTACAGACAGGTTGGTCTGTCAGCTATGAGTCACCCCTGCATTCAAGACCATCTCTCACAAGCTGACCAGTAATCACCATCTCTAATGAGCTTTGCTAAAATAAGCAGTACCCTGGCTGTCTTCAGGAGCTGCTACATAAACGCTGCTGTTAAAACAGTTGACACAGCGCAATGCTGCTGACGCTCGGCCATCATGTGGGCTTGCACACAAACACCTCCGTAGAAACATCTCCAAAGAACATTTAAGCTCTTGCATTTGCTACGTTTCAGTTGAAAAGCTTGGGAATACCTGTGACGGCTATGACACAGCTACAGTAGTTAAAATACGTGCAACTCATTTCATGCTTTTGTTTTTTTTTTAACTCATAAGATTTGATGTGATTGTATGTTTATGTAAGCCACTCACCTGATAAATCTAGCTGATGGCAAGTGAGTGGCATGTTTCTTCATGGCCAGGTAGTTAACTTGGAAAAGCGGAGCCTTCGAGCACATTATGGGCTAATTAAATGAGAATTTCTAGTAGTTTCTTTTAAATAATTTTAAATTCTTATTTATTTATCCTGATTCCATCTGTTTATTAATTTACGATATTCATAGTATTAATAAATTAATATAATATGGTATCAATGTCTAATATAATAATTTGTGAAATACCATATTATATTAATGTATTACTATTATATGATATTGGCTTAATATCTTGAGTGTGCAATACAAGCAAGTGTTTCATTAAAATTTCAGTTGATACTATGGTTCTGAATTACACCGTGATCTTTAACATTACCGTCTGTCATTGGGGGTGTAACAATTCATTGATTCTAATCGATACATTGGTCATTTAGGTCACGATGCGGTTTCATTGACTCGGTTAACAAATACCAATCCTTACCCCGGCTTTATGCCAAGATGGGTTAATGCCAGTGGAAGTTTGGAACTCTGCAATTACTGAGGCAACAGACCAGTGGGGACTTTTATACGCCTCAGCACTCGGTGACCCTGCTGTCACATTACCTGCTCTGCCACTTTGTGGCTGAGCTTCAGTTGTTCCTAAATGCTTCTCACACTGCAATAATACCACATATAGTTTACTGTGGAATATTTAGCAGGAAGAAATTTCATGGACTGACTTTTTAACATCCGATGGCAGCCCCACCCTTGAATTCTCTGAGCTCGTCAGAATGACCCATTCTTTCGGAAATGTTTGTAATTCCGACTGCATGGCTTGGTGCTTGATTTTGCGCACCTGAAGCAGTGGGTCAGTATGAAACACCTGAATTCAATGATTAATAGGTGTGTCCTAATACTTCTGTCCATAAAGTGTATGTTCCTATGTTTTAAGAGAATAAGTTAATCATATTTTGAAATAGTTTTTTGTTGTCAAATACAAAGCAGTATGTTTCTTGCGCAGACTTTTTTGTGTTTTTGAGCCATACTTTTTTCAACATATTCTGTTGTTAAAATACATAAAAATATATACATTTAAGTGTTTTTGAATAAAAAAAAAAATCCACTTAAATCAGCTAATGTTTCAATGTTTTCAAAATGTTTATGATGTATTACTGAATTGAATCGTATCACATATCGAATAGCTGCCTAGCACAATCAAAACAGATTCATTATTGCGTAACTTACGACCCGTGGCTGTCATATACTGAGATTGCAGGTGATCATCTGCATGGGAAAAGCCCTGAATTGCTGTTTCTCTACTGAGCACCTTTTCTCCCCTTTTAAATAAAAAATGATGGGACTGTCCCATCACATCCAAGATTTATAAAAACTTTTTTTACAGAAGGAAGACAGCTTGTTATGGAAAGCTCTGATTTATTTATTTTGGCCTCTGATCGGCTTGTCAAAATTTCCCGAGAAATTGAAATGTCCCCTCAGTAATGTACCCACAGTACACCAATATTATTCTCCTAAAATGACTGCTACTTTGTACTGAGTGGTCAGTCACCTGGTGTTTCCGGGATAGGACAGAACATCTTATTTTTGCTGAGCTCTTCCTGCTTTCCCAGGTATGACTGATTCTGACGTCCAGCTTCACTGCCGTGGTGAGCACCTGCTTTACTGTGTTTTTATGTGCAAGTGATGTAACTGCTCTGGGATGTCACGCCTCTCAGCGCCCACTGAGGACTCAGGAGCTCTGTGCCTCTATGGAGGCGTAACCTGATATATGTGTGTGTGAGCAGGCAGCAGAGAGAGATAAATACATCAGGGATGAAGGACCGAGTAACTTTGTGCGCAGCAGCTCATCTTGTCAATAGGAGTAGAGAAAAGGGCGATGTTCCAGCTTTGGGCTTCGCCTCTTTGATCATTATTTGTGTTTCAAGCAGCCCCCACCTGGGATTCCCAGTGTGCTGGCCCAGAAAAACCAGGTTACCCAATTGTTTGTGCTTGGCTCCAGATCGCAAAGTCGCAGTAGGTGACATTTAAAATATCTGTTGCTGCTAATAGAGAGAATCTCCACACTGTACAGTAAGTGTATCTGAGCTTGTTATGAGCTTGAGTATTACTGCCGTAAACACCACCTGCAGGACCAGTGATGCCCACGGCTGGGAATCGGCCTTTCGAGTTATGGATGTGTGTAAAATGAAATGCTTGTTATCTTGACGGGTTCACACTCCATTTCCAAACATTTCTATAGCAGAGATTGTAATATGTGGTGAGAATTATGACGCTACAGTATATAAACAAATTCATGCTGTGGCTGTGGAGTTAAATAGAAGGCAAGATGCATAATAAACTAATAAAATATGGAAGGATGAGTCACTAGTGAACTTGAATGGGGGATGGAGCAAATATTCTCTACAGCAAGAATAACTGTATATTGTTAGAGTGCGACGCTGCTGGAGTCAGTGCGGAGAGGAGGGAGGGCAGCCATTGAGTGAGTAGTAGGTGGACCATCACGGTTGCATGGTTACTCATTTTACTTTGAGTTCCCAGGTTCAGCAGGAACGCCTGAAAGTCAGGCCTGAAACACGTAAGACATTGAACAAGGAGGCTGACTGTTGTTATTCAACATGCTGCTCAACATCATGCCGCGCGCACAAGCCGGACAACGTCCATTCATTATGGCGCCTAATTATAAACTAGCACAGAGCAGAACACTGATTCCGTATCACGAGTCTAATTTGTGGGTGAAAGGAAAAGATTGTCCAACCGAGGATCTGCAAAAGGTTTCCCAGTCCATATTGGATTGGTCAGAGCCTGTGTCACCAATGACAACGCCGTCTGCAGTCCACAGGGATGGGGCTGACAAATATGTTACCGATGCCATCATCTCTGTCACTACCAGTGAAATCTGCGGGAGAGAAAATTTCACCATCAAGCTTAAAAATGCAGGGAGGCACTTTTTTTTTAATTTTATTTTTTTTACCACAATTTCGCTTGATATTGACCGAGACAGCTATAATCACAAATCTACACTTTACTACCCAGAGTGACAGCAGAGAGTAGGGCTGAGGATGGGCACAGGTGCCCCAGTTTCATTCCAGTTCACAAACTAATGATTTGATTTCATCGGATTCAGTTATGATTCAATATAGATCAGATAGGAATGAGAAGTTAAATACTATATAGCCGCTTTCCATATTTGGAGATATGTTTAAAAGCTCTAAATGGAACACAATTTTACAAATGCATAGTCACTGGAAACAAAATGTGACAATTGTATACCAGAATGTTTTTATTTCAGGAACACATGGGTCTAGTTCCTTAAAAACAACACCAGTCCCCCTCAAAGCACAGAAAGTGACTTCTGACTGAATAGAATAGCTGAAAATAAAAATGGGCAAATCTAAAACTGACATGCTATGTTTCAAAAAGACTTTAACTTTAAAACCTGTCAAAAAATGAATTGGAATCTTTTTATTTGAGCAACATACCGGTGTTGTCTATTGCTGAGAATCGGCCCAGACCTCAATTCAATCCATGAGTTCTGAACTGGATACCATTTTTACTCTGTTCAATCTATAAGTTCACTAGTGTTTGATCAGGCCAGATAAAAACTACAGTCAGAACACTGTAGTATTGACATTGCAAAGTCACGTAATTGATTAAGTCACTATTACATGACAGAAATAAGATAACGAAAAACAATTAATAAAAATGTGTGAAATTTGTTCTTGTTCTTACCCATGAATACACCAAAATATTTCATCCACACTTTTCCCTCTGCAGTTCTTGTACCTAATCAGAAATAAAATAAATTATACCTGTATACTTTTAGTCGCTTTCATTTATTTCATTGTTACTCATGACATTTGCAAAAACAGGTAATTAACAGTATTCCAATAACTGACAGCAGGTGACATCCAATAATATCAGTTTTTTCTTTACACCATTTGCTTTTATTTCATTTTTTAATGTTGCTTTTATATATTATTTTTCGTCACCTTAAGCCAGAGATGGCCAATCTTATCTGCAAAGGGCCAGTGTGTACGCAGGTTTTTGGGGATAACCTGTGGCTTAGCTATTCACACCCACGTGTGAGGACACTTCAGCCAATCAGTCCTCTCATTATTGATTAATTAGTGACCTAATTAAGGAGTTGCAGCCAAAAACCTGCATACACAGTGGCCCTTTGCGGATAAGGTTGGCCACCCCTGCCTTAAGCAGCATGCTGAGAATGATTGGTGTGAGAGTAAAGCCTTACTTGACTTGACTTGCTTGCATTCACTCCATTACCGTTTGCTGACAGTGCAGCACGATGGAAGTGTGAGGCGAATGTGTAATACAATTGCCACAATCCTACAAGTGAAAATAAAGTCGCACCGCCTATATGATAGAACCGATACAGGTTATATCGAGTGACAATCATTGGGAAAGGCGTAAATTAACTAGATCGATGGAATTTTGTCAATTGATATAGAGTCGTCAAAAACAGGATCACAATTCATTGTGGAGACCCCCCCCCCCATACTGATTTACAACCCAAAAATGAATGGAGAGAGACTTGAGGGGGGCAAATATATTTCTATGTGTATTCAGATTCACGCCAGTTAATTTCTGCTACTAAAGTACACTTTTTTGTTTGGCTTAAGCCTATTCTAATCTGTGAGACTTGCATAACACTAGCCACCTATGAACATTCTAACTCCAAGACCAAATTCATTTAGATAAAGATACTGGAATTCACAATAAAGACTCAACAGACTCAACAATCAATGAACCAGTGAAACTGAGTTTATGCTTTTAAAGCTTGCTATCTAAAAATTTCCTGCTGACTAATATAATTGACTCCTAGAAACAATCAAGAAGATGGACTTGGCACAGTTCAAATAGTCAGTGCCAGAGCAGAATTGACTCTTCTGTTGAAAATGCACTTTAACACAGGTGTGAACATTGATAGGATGAGAAATATCCTCAAGGTCAATGGAAGTTGGTAGTTACTGAAGAAAACTGGACAATAGAGAACATTTGATCTTGAAAATCTTAAAGTTCCTGAATCTGTTAGATGTCAGCTAGAAGATATGATTCATATAATGTTTGTTCATCACAGTATTGGGTGTTTGAACTCTTCTGACACCCTTTTCAAGTCTGCAGTAAGTGATTAATGTACAGAAAGTAACAGTAGACGTCGTAAGGATTGTGTTTGGGTTACCAAAATAGAAATTGCTGAGTGAGAGCAGCAAGAAACAAGCATGACAAACAAGGAGTTCTTCATTAAAAAAAAACTGCATTTACAGTATTAAATAGATCGAGTAGCGAGAGCATGTTGGGAAAATTCTAAATAGCCTCTTGTTGTGGAGTGTGCTTGCCTGTCTTGTATGTGAAATCTGTCTGATCTTCGCATATCTTTAGTCATTGTAAAAATTGCCTACCATTTATGTGCCTTATAGTCCAGCATCAGACCCGCTTGTGTTTCTGCATTATGTGTGTTTTGTTTCTGGTTTCATGCTGTATTAATCCTTTTAAGGGCTTAATAAAAGGATATAAAAAGTGTCCTTGTTTCTCCCCACTATGATGCCACAGACTGGCAGGCTTTACAATACAAAGAATGTCAGACATCTCTAACTAATAGACAGAATGCTGTTCAAAACTGTATAATTGAAAGATTGAGCGGGATCCTGTCAAAATAGCTCAGCTATTCTTATTTCAGGGTGGCTAAGACCAATGTTTTTGTGAAGATCTGCAGGCTTCGGTGAGGCCTCTGAATGTAGGGAAGTCAACAGAAGTGGATAAGTTATTGGGGGTTGGTGCAAACAGAATAAGACGAGCGAAATCTCCATGCTCAAACCAGTCAGCTACAAAATCTGCCAGACAAGGATGTGGCTTTGCGTCTTGGACTATGGATCACCACACTGCCCAAATTAACCGAAATAACTGCCCTTTTGATTGATGCTTGTCTTATTGTTTGCTTCTAAATTCAGATTGTGTTTTTCCTCTGTGGTCGATATGCTAGTTTTTTTTCTTCAATTGTAGTTTTCAAAAAGCAGCTTCTCAACACAATTTGCTAACAAAAAAAGTGTTGAAACATTGTTCAACAAAGTTTTCGTAAAGCGCACAATCACAACTGGTCAGAGAGTAGCTTCAGGTGGTCAGTAAACAGGTAGATCATTAAAGGAGGCGTATCTCTATAGTTTAAAGATTTAAACGCACCATGGTCATGGAACAATATTCAGAAAGTTCTTAAATTGCAAACACTAATATCTTTAGAGGATTTTAAGATCATCATAAATAATACAGTGACGGAGGAATGTCAATGTTTTGCTTGAGAAGCCACTGTGGATAAACAATTGTTCTTCTGTTTTACTGTTTTATTGTTTTTATTGTCATGTATATGTTTAAGTTTTGTATGGCTGCTACCTTGGCCAGGTCTCTCTTGTAAAAGAGATTTTATATCTCAATGGAACTTCCTGGTAAAATAAAGGTAAATAAATAAATAAAAATCAAATGATTTGTGCAATATGCAGTCACGTTTCAAAGACACTCAAACTAAGCAAAGAGGTCTTTGTAAACAGTTACTGTACCCTTTTCTTTTCTCCTTTGTCCTGGCATTTGTAACATATTTTTAAGAGTTGAACATTGCAACAGTTTGAAAAGAAAGTATGTGTTCATAGTACATCCATATAAAAAATGAAGACTGGGATTATTTTTCGAAGCCAAATTATGCTCAAGAGAGTTAAAAAGAGAGCTTGAAAGAACCACAGAATTGTCCAATCATGTAAAGTCATGCTGAAAATTGTGCTAAATTAATTTCAATCACTTGGTTCTCTATGATGTCCTAATGGCCTCTAGGTTAGGGGCTATGTATGGTATATATTTTGGTAACAACTACAGTACAACATAGTTTTATGCAATATCACTCTGGGGATTGTTTCGTGTATTTTGAAAATAAACTTGAAAAAATATCTTAATTTGAAATGCTTTTTGGCATGCAAGTTCATCACTGGGAATTGATGTCTAACACGAATTTAGCAGATGAATTGTTCCTTGCATCTTCCAAGCACTTACCCTGGTCGGAGTGGGGGTGGCTGAATCCTGTCCCAAGCAGCACAGGACACAGACACATACACACACACAAACACACACCCACATGTCTTCATATCTAAATGGGGACCAACCATTCATTTCTATGGGAAAAACCCTAATACAAATCATGACGCCCATAACCTCTACTCATCCCTAACCTTAATCATAAGAAACCAACCCTCCCACATACAAGGCTTGTAGCATTTTTAACTTTTTTGATTGCATTCACAGATTTTTATAAAACTGAGGTTATCCAAATGGGGACCTCAAAAGACGTCCCCAAAAGTAGGGAAATTTCAGGTTTTGCTATACTTTGGGGACAGTTTGGCCCTGAAATGTGATCTATGCAAACCCACACACACATACACACACACACACACACTAACACAGACACACACACACTGTGGGACATCTATACATGCTAGTTAGCCTAACTGCATATCTTAGACGTGGACGAAAACCTGCCGTACACACAAAGTACAGTACATGCAGACCTCACGTACACAGAGCAGAGGACGAATTCAAACCCTCAATTATGGAGCACAGGACGAATTCAAATCCCCTATCAGAGAGCTCTCAGGCAACAGTGCTGCTCCCCAGATGATCTGTTGTTGTTTCGATTTTGTGTTTTAATATATGTTGTGCAACCAAGTCAAAGTGATCTTGAAAGTCAATGAGCTGATGGCGTTAAACACTTATATGCCTTTAAGGCCTTTAGGTACCATGTTCTGAGTGTTAGGGATGTTAATTATGTTGACGTGCATGAAGAAGTCTATTAATCTTGGTATTGGGAAACAAATCTGTAGAATTCTCAATATAATGGTTCCCTGACTGACTAAACATGGTATTTATACCACAACTGAAATTTAAGTTCCCTTTGTTTATGGAAAATCTTTTTTTTTTGTAACTTCTTAAACAGTTAACATTTATTGAAATAATTGGAATAAAATCAAAAGACTCTGTCTGTTATAATAAACTAAAGAAAAAACAAAGTGTCTGTTGCAGGAATGTGTGGATGTGGGGGAGGGGTGCCATACCAAAATGACTGAAAATGCCTCTCTTTCAGGTCCTGAGTGTCCTTTTTTAACCACCAATAATTATGCAGAGTATACGAAGAGGGCTTCCGGTTGAGTACCTGCACATCAAAAAATCCCGGCATAGACGCTGGTCGAAATAAAATTAGAAATGCTGAAAACCTGGAGAAAATATCGAAAACCTGTTTCCTTCCCTAGCATCTTTGGAGTTATTCAAACCTTGATGGATTAAGTGCTTTTTAAAAATCAGTTTCCTGAAAACGATTTGGACTGTCTTTCATATTCATTTGAATCATTTTGCTTGGCAGAAAAATATATGAAAGATATTTGTCACTGGTCATCTGGAGCCAGCCAACCGTCAGTATTTCTCCGCTAGAAACAATTAGCCTGCAAGGTTTTTTCCTCTCTTTTGTTTTTATCCAGATGGCAGCGCATTGCGCACGGAAAAACGCGATATTTATACAGTGACATTTGTTCTATTTGTTACGTAATTCTTATCACTATGATATACTTAAATTATAGACTAAATTATATACTTTTATTGGTATATTATTTATATTAGTATTTGGTATTGTTATCTGCAGAAGACCACAAATGTATTTCTCCTGAGGCCTGATTTTGGGTCCTTGAAAATGTGTGTTTCCCTAGGCATGGACTATACTGGGGCATTTTAATCACTTGGAATGATTAAAATACAGAAAAGCACACGTGCAGCCGCTTGGCTTGGCAGTGATCCTCTGCGGCCACGCTTCACCTAGCGGTCTATCAGTGAGTCTGGTTGGCGTTTCCGCCAGGAGATTAGTTGGAATCCCCGACTCTCCCACAGTCCGAAAAAACAAGTGAACCAGTGAGACTAACTGTGTGTGTGTCTGTGGGTCATTTATATACGTGTCGTCGTCGACTTACGACCATGATTGGTTACGACTGACTGGCCGTAACACGGTTTGGTTGTAAGTCGCATATGTATAGCCTACTGTACAGTAATGTATTGTTATAAAAATCTTTAAGTCATACCTTATCATAATTT
>JABFDZ020000097.1:28231196-28259259 GCA_019775955.2 Pollimyrus isidori
GTAGTGCTGCCGGGAACTGGTGCGCAAACTGTTGTACGCCCAGCTGGGCAACATTTGTGCTGCCAGACATACAAGCTACGATCGTGGTCGTAAAATCGTTTGGTCGTAAATTGGATAGGTCGTAAGTCGACGAGAACCTGTATTACATTATAGGGACCAAATATGCCTACAATGTGGTAAACACCTGTTATTTTGACATTGTGGCAACCATTTTTTGGTCCTCCCTAGAGGAAAGTCAATTTTAGAAAAATCTGTGACTGCAATCAAAAAACTTAAAATGGCAAAAACTGTGTTTTGTTTGGTTAGTCATTACTTTGCTGAGATTAGGGTTATGCCCATAGAAATTCATGGACGGTCCCCACAAAGATACGAATACAAACGTCTGTGTGTGTGTGTACATGTGCATGATGAGTGCTTTGCAACGCATGCTGCACTCAACCTCAATCCTGCAAGCCACAGTGTAAGCGGCCCTTCCTACTGATCAGTATCAACAAATTATTCAATGGTAATTTTAATTATCGAATACAGTGGTACCTCGGTTCTCGAATTTAATCCATTCCGGATCCATTCCGAAAGTTCGAGTTTCGATTGAATTTTTCCCATAAGAAATAATGGAAAACCAATTAATTGGTTCCCGGCCCCCCAAAATTACGCCTAAATATGTTTTTTTAGCATTTCAACACAAAATGAACAGATAAAACCAAAAAAAAATTCTTAATAGCTTCCAAAACGATAAAGATCTTATCCCAATATTACCCCTGTCCTGCCCCTGTCCACGCCTTCTGTGTACCACACCCATTCGTTAACCTCATGTGGGATCCCCATGTAATCAGCTGTTTCTGGTTGTTGTCATTAGCTTTCTGTATTAAATCCGCGTTTCAGTTTGTTTCCCTAGTCAGGTCATTGGGTGTATTCAACTTGCTTACAGCTCTGGCTTAAAGCAACGCATTCTGATCCTGACGCAATGCATTACGGTTAGATGTATTGCAACCTCTCACCCGGCTGTGCAAACTGGAACCGCCTCTGTGACGACACACCTTTGCCCTTTTTGGCTGAAAAGTTTAGTTAAACGCATGGCGTTTGCATCCCAGGCAATTCTGATGCGTAATCTGCTATTTCTCTCAAATATCACGTAAAGCAGTGAGAACTAGTGGTTTATTTATTGTTAGTTACTGTAATGTTGCGCTGTTTTATTTGGTTAATCATCCAGCCTGTGAAGAACGCATTCAAGTAAGAAATGGATTGTAGTATGTCTCATTTTCTGGCATGTAAAATTTATATTAGGTCAGCGTTCATGGTTCGACTTCTGATATTCAGATCGAGTTCTAGGTCAAACTGGTTTGTTCAACTTTAAAGAAATTCGTGTTCTAGTGAGTTCGAAACTAAATCCAAATCACACAGCTGGTGAATCACGCAAGAGGGTATATCATTTGCAAAAATGTATGAGTAATTGGCTGAATAGTCTGTAACAAGAGCAAGTTAGAGTAAAACGATGAGTTCATACATTTATTTTGCAGATGCTTTTGTTGACGGTGAGCTACATGTGAGCAAAGCTTTGGAGTCAGAGCACAGGGTCAGGCAGCACACCTGGGGCACTCAGGGTTAAGGGTCTTGTTTCATGTCCCTTTCCTTGCCAAGCGAGACTGGTTATTGATAACCTAATTAAATGAGCAGTTATTGGAAATTGATGGATGGAAAGCAGTTTGGCAAATAGCTCCATGTATCATTATGAAGTTTACATCAATAAGTCTCCGCTTAGCTTTCTTTCTATTGCTTGGTATGAAAGTATTTATATCCACTGAATAAAAGGTGACTGTATGCATTAGGCATGCATGAATGTATGCACAGTAATTTCCGACAGAAAAAAAACTTATGGTGTTAAAAAGCTGACATCATCGGTGCTTGAAAATAAAATTCATACGACACTGAATAAATGAATAAAATGTGCGTTTCATTATTTAAAATTAGAAACTGATATATGGCAGAGATGCCAATATTGTTACATGTATTTATATATTCAATATTCTGTATAGAAAAGTGAGATTTATAGGCATCTGGTATTGATGGCGTACCAAGTTCAAAGTGTTTCCTTCATACAGGCTCTTTTATTGGATGCGTGTGCAGTTTGTCATTTGGATAATGTGTTTCAATCTGCCCCAAATGTAATAGAAGTCTTGAGGTTATACAGTATGTTTCCATATATTTTTAAAGCTTTCAGACTTTTTGTTTTGACAGTGCTTTGCAAGTAGCTGCAGGGTGAAAGCTTTCTAAGGCACACTGGGGATTTGTAGAGGCCGCACATGGTCGTCATCGAGGCAAGGTTGTTGACTGCTACATGCCGCGTCTCACACAGAGTAACGGAAGCTGAGATGCTGGGAAGATGGCTGCTTTTGAAAGAGCTTCTTTTGAGGGGCAAGTGCACAGAATTCAAGGGGAGTTTTGGAGGGCTGCTTCTACGGAATGTAAATAAAGCATTTGCAAATTAATTTCTTTTTGGTTGGATTTATGCTAGAACAGTTGCTTAAAAGAGAATGCTGCCTGTTATCTGGATTGGCTGGTGTAGGGATGGTGTAAAAGCTTTGGAAAGATTTTACATGTAGTTTTTAAATGTCTGCAATGAAAGGCAAATGTCAAAATTTGAACTGTAGTTAAAGTTTTTGTAAGAATATGTTTTATAGCTGAGTCATGAAGATGAAGTGTTACTAAGACCTTCTCTTTTGTAGTAAATATCAGCATTAAGTAAAACTGAAGTAATTCCCAATGTACTACAATCTGCTCTCCATAGACTTCCTGTACAGATTTCAACAAAGGTGTTTCTTTAAGCCTTTTTGGCTATTTATTTCATTCAAGCTGCATGTAATACAAATTCCTGTGCATATGTAGGAGGTTATAAACAAAATAAGCTCAGTTTTGAGTGTGATTTCCTTTTTAAGCAAGCACACTGATGCATTTGCACTTGATGATTAATTTGTTTTTCTGGAAAATCTAACCAAGCCGAAAGCACATTCACTATATGTAAATGGCTGCCACAAGCTGGTAAAAGCCACAGGCCTGTGGTGGTTAGCCTGTCAAACAAAACACAGAAGAGGTATATCAGTAACAATGGTCAGTAAAGCAGAGCAGTGCATAGGCAGAGGTGGATAGTTCAGGACCAGAATGTAAAAATCCAAACCAAGCATTGTTTCAACCTACTAGTTGAGTACTCTGTTACTGTGACACTTTATACTTAACTCGTTGGTTGAAACAAACTTCTTTCTGGACCCGAACTATCCACCTGTGTGAGGAGGGCATTGTAACGACAGAAGGATTCCACCAGATTGTGATGCAGAGTTCATTGTCCTCAGTCTAAAATAACAATTAAGTAGTCAGAGCTGGTATTCAGACTCAAACTGGAAAATGGAGGGTAGTCATACACAGGAGAACTATAAGGCAAAATGCTGTAGTTCACACTGAAGTTCAAAAATAAGATACAGGATTTAACAAGATGTGTGTGTGTGTGTGTGTGGGGGGGGTCTGAGTTTCAATAGTGACCCAGTGCCTTTTGAAAGAGCTTCTTTTGAGGGGCAAGTGCACAGAATTCAAGGGGAGTTTTGGAGGGCTGCTGATACGGAATGTAAATAAAGCATTTGCAAATTAATTTCTTTTTGGTTGGATTTATGCTAGAACAGTTGCCTGTTATCTCTGAAAAGGGGCCTCAAACAGGCAGCATTGAGCTTAGGCACCAGTCACCTTTGAAGTCTATAAATACTACAAAAGATACATGGAAAATCATTGTCTGATGACATTAAGCACATACCCCATGCAGGCATTATCTTACAGCAGCCTTCTGAGACCCCTAGCCTGACATGAATGCTTCCTGTTAAGTTGGGCATATGTGCCTAGTTTGTGGTTTGTTGTGTTCTGGATTAGCAGTCATTGAACCTACACTGAGGATCAATTGTAAATTGGGGATGAACTGGGCAGTGAAAATGACTGGGTAGATTCCCAGTGGTCCGCTGCATCCGCTGTGTCCCCAGCCATGAAATGTATTTGGGGGGATTTCGTGTCCAAGGCCGATGTTTGTTCTCAATCCAACCCCAATGTAAACTACAGCCTCTGTGTATCAGGTTTGCTTACTCAGCATAGTTGTTTTAAACCCTTGCCAAGTATAAGCTAGATTTATTATATAAACACCTATAATATTAATTTAATTTTAAAGTCAATAACCAAAAATGTTTAAAACGGTGTTTATTACTGCAATGAGCTCTTCAAATTCAGTATTGGCTTATTGCCTGAATTGCTCTTAATATTTCCTAAACAGACACTTTGAAAAACTGATGCTGAAGTAAAAGCCAGGAGCAGCATAGAGATACTATATTCATCCTTGTGAGGAAACTATCCCCCCACCCCACCTTCCATATACAGGTGACAGCAAGTTAGGGGGTTGCAGTGCAGGGGCAGCCAGTGTCCAGCGCCTCATACTCAGATGCTGTGGGATTCAAACTGACAACCTTCTGATCATGGAGAGCCGCACATATTAATAATATAGATATATAATTCTTCTTCTTCTTCTTAGTAGTAGTAGTAGTAGTAGTAGTAATAATAATAATAATCATGGTAGTGATAATAATAAAATGATTTTAATAAAATAGTTTTACACTAGCAGGAAGACTATTCTGTACTCTAACTACACGTTGTGTAAAGAAGTGCTTCCTCAAATTAGTTTTAAAATGTTCTCCCGCTAATTTCTACTTATGGCCACGAGTTCTAGTACAGTATTTAAACTAATATTGAAGTAGCAATTTGGCTGAACAGCCTATTAGAATCTTATATACCTGGATCATGTCCCTCCTTAGTCTCCTTTGCTCAAGGCTAAACAGGTTCAGCTCAGCTAAGCTCTCCTCATAAGACATTCCCCTAAGAGCAGGAATCATTCTCGTGGCCCTCCGTTGCACCAGATACACATTACATGTAAAGTACATATAATTTAAAGGAAGGCTCCTGACAGTATGAGTAAAACCACTGTATTTTCCTTAGAGCTTTTCAGCTAGATCTTTACATCCTGGGAAAGGTTTTGGCTCGTGTGCATCATGTGCCGTGGTGCCGGTAGACTTCACGCATGGAGATGGCGGTGAAAGGCTGTGAGGATGAGGGTTGTGGTCTTTGCTAGCCTCTTGGCATCTCGCTACAAAGTGCTTGTGGAGGATTTGCTGCAGTCCTCATTTGGGCTCCAGCAATGGTGACAAATATGTTGTGCCATATTGCTGCTATTCCCAGTGTTGTACAGCACCAAACACTTACATAATCTGCGTATAGTCTTTGTTTTTTCTGCCATGTGCTCCATTCACCGATTTTACACTCAGGCATCACAAGGATGCGTTAATTTGTGAAAGACTATGGGAATCGCACCCTCCTAAAATACCAGTGGATTAACGATGTTAATTCCTAATAACCATATGTCAATTGACGCTTGCTACCAAAGAGCATTAAAATTGCATCATTATAATGGAGGCTGTGATATTTTGGCTTATATCCATCCATCCATCCATCCTTCCATTTATCCATCTTTCATAATCATATATCAAGAGTTTGGGGCAAATCCCAGGAACCATGGGGCAGGGGACACCCTAGACTGGATACCAATCTCTAGGGCAACCTAGCCTGTAACATGATTTACCATATTGTGTTGGTTGGGAACACAAAAATAATCAATGCTATACTGTCAGGATTGTCCCGTTTAGGCTCTGAGAAGTCGGTCGGTGCTTTTTCTTGTTCTTGATTGTCTTACTAGCAGTGTGATCACAGTTATCACTAGAACACTGAGAACATCAAGCAGACACCCATATGAATACTAACTGTAAAATAACACCATTTATAGTCATTACCTTCTCCTCCTTTCTCATTTTTTATTAATGATGCTGTTTAGTTCTTTCAGAATACTGTCCTGAGAAACACTGTATCAGTATCTGTTTACTTTGCACCTGATTTCTCCAGCTCTCTCTTTTCTCCAGCCCTTGTGTAATGAAGCACAGCTGTTTCAAAAAACATGCCGCAAAATTTGTGTAGTAGGCAGTTTTAAATTGTCCACAGATGGGCCAATATAGACAGAAAGCAAACTGCACAAAAACTCCACTGTCTGATTGCTACAGTATGTGCTGGACATTTTTATGAAAACAGTATACCTATATATTCCAGCTTCTTATGGGTAATTGAAGTTTGAGGAGTTAGTAATGCTGCAACTATATGAAAAACGATTCTATATTAAATACTATTGTATATCACTCCGCTATTTATCGTTCACATATCAGTTACATCACAGGCCCATATGTCAAGAAATAATCTGGCTCATGTTATAGTGCTAGACAGTTCTGTTTCATTGGAATATTATACATACATACTGTACGCGGACACACACACATGCGCACATGTCGGGTGTACCTACAGTATACATATGGGGACCACTCATTCACTTCTATGGGAAAAATGCTAACGCTAACTATGACAACCCTAGCCCCCACCCTGCCCTAACCAAAATCAAGAGTTTTTGCATTTTTTGTTTTTTCATAACACTGTGTTTTTTTTTTATATAAAATAGTGTTTTCCCTTTTGGCGACCAGGAAACCGGTCCTCATAAGGTAAAAAAATTGATTCATCACGTTATGGGAACATTGTGTCCCTATAAGGATAAGTATACTCGCTAGCACGCACACACACACACATATAGGTGCGTGTGTGTGTGCGTGCATGTGTGCATATATGTGTGTGTGTGTGTGTGTGTGGTTTTGTATGTAAACATTATTTTATTAATTTTCACATTGTCAGAAATGGGGATTGCAGTAGGTAACAATTTGAACAGACAGACAAACAGATGGGGACACCAGGTATGTTGGGAAGTTTATGATTACATTTATAGAGGCTTTGTTTGCTGAACATCTTCACCGATTGACTTCCATTTTTGTTAAGCTTTGCGCCATTTTATATCCGTTGGCTTACAATATTGTGTGACCACTAGATTTAGTGATTGGGTAAAAGGTGGTCAGAATCATTTTTTGAAAAATGTAGTTTGCATTTGTTTTTAAGGGTGGCTGAAACGGGTGGTGGGGCTTTAAATTCTCTCTGTGGAAATTGTGAGTGGGGATGTACTTCCAAAGAATTGCAGTTGAAGATGCGCGTGTGTCGCTCTGCCTCACTCTTCTGAAGCTTCTTTTCCTGACTGTTCCTTTCTGATTCATGCTCTGCTCTGATGGCTTTCTGTGCATGTGCTGTCCCTGCAGAGGACCTACTACACATCAGTGGTGCTCATGCAAAGGGCTGTCAATCTGTTCATCCCATGCAAAGTCCTTCAGGATGTTCCCCCTGCCCGCCGTCCTGCTCCCGCTCTGTCGCTTGTTCTCTGCTTGTTTCCCTGGGTACGTGCTTTACGGCACGCGAAGGTCGGCCGCGATTCTTCCCAAGGACACTTACAGCTCACTCGCTCGCTCACTTTGTACACTGAATCTATACGCAGTGTACAGTTTCAGTGACATTTCCCTGTGAAATCTGGTGTGCGTGTGCAGGTGGGTATGCATAAATCAAACATGCTGTACACTTATCGCTCATAAATGGGTATGTGGGCTGGGAGGTGGAATTTCGTTATTCGAATAAAAATTTTAATTTAAAAACATTTACATATTCAACAGAAATCTGCAGTCATATTTTTTTAAGATTTATGTGTACAACCATTAAGTCATCTAACACATTTATTCATTTTTGTTTGGCACGTAAGCCTTTATCAACAAATACCAATCATTTAATTTTACGCCACAATTTCAACAACTTTTTGTTGTTGCTGCTGCTGGCCATTGGGTAGCTAAAAAACAAAAAATATATATGTTATCTTGTCATTCCCCTCACTTAAGACACTAGCAGGCTAACGTTGCGTGTTTTATCTTTCATGGTCAGTTGAACACAACTGCTGTGCGATGATGGCCTGGCTCTAGTATAATTTCAATTAATACTCAGATTAATTTGAATGATTAATCTCAAATTCGAATCTTTTATGTTACAAACATTCGAATTTCATTTAAAAGTAGTTTCTTAGCTCTGGGACATATATAGATGTGCATTTTTTAGGGTTACCATAATGTCATACTGTATAGTTATTACTATTCAGGGGCGCCATAAGGTGTGGGAAAAGTTAGGACGATTCAGAAGGACTCCTAAGTGATAATGGGCCTGAAAATTTGGAAAATAACTGGATTGGCCTGGACTAGGATGCCCAGTATGATATATGTCTTCTTGGGTCCAAAAATATCTAGCAACGCCCCTGCTATTATTTACTCCCTCCTTGGTCATATCCTTTTCCTTTTTCTGTTTTTTTTTTCTAAAATGATGGTGTAAATTTCATACCTGTTTAACCATCACCATATCTGTAAAAAACACCTGATTCATAGACTTTCTGATCCTCAATCCAGTAGCCATGCCAGCTAGAATAGAATGGAAATACCATATGAGGGCAGTCGCCTTATTTTGAAATGCTCAGCTGTAGTGGTTTGTGGGGGTTTTTTTTGCAGGTGTTTCAAATGGGTGTACTGTATGGCTGAATAATTTATGAATATAAAGATTGAAAGTATGAACTAATAAAGAAAAAGCAAGTACACCCCATGGCACCTAAGGTGTACCCAATTTTTATGGCCATGTCGAACTTTCATTTAAAATGTAACTTTGATTTGTTCAATTTGCAAAACAGAGCAAGGGGCAGAAAATATGTATTCATTACAAAACATTATGTCTGTACAGTAACATTTTGCCTTTTGACTGGGGCAAACTAGCAACAAAAAGCAGGCCAGGAATTTGGGGGCAGTACCCTTTGGTACGTCTTGCTGCCAAATTTAAGCTTTATCTGTTTATTATTGTGCTTGATGGATGGGTTGGGCGCCCATGGTGTATAGGCTCTAAACACTGAGGTTAGGGAAAAAGGACAGGCTATCAGGAAAATCCCGATTGGCCAGTCCGCGGCTGACTTTTGATATCTGATGCTAGCATTAATCAGTTACTTGCAACTCCTCCCTTGACCACGGCCTAGTTCATACCCAGAATATAACCGTTATATTGTCTTCATTAGGTCTGAGTGTCATTTGTCTAAGTCTTTGACAACTCACCAATGGCCACCCGTCAGCTCACCCCCTTAGCTGTGTGGGTGTCATTGTGACAAGTTGTTCAGCCTCTTGTTCATGAATATGCTTCTAACTATTGTGTCGAGTAGCCAAGGGCTAAGCCACGATTGTTTGGCTGCTGTTGAGCTGTAAGTGTGCCGCAAACTATACATCATTAAAAAGCTATTTGAAGGCTTTTCCATGCCTGCTAATCAATTATAATTCATTTGCATCCTTAACAGCTTCTTCAGTTGGGACAGCAGGAGCACAGAGAGTGGCGGGGTGCAGGGCAGGTGTGCCCTGAACCGGGTGGTAGGGGCAGTCAGGCAGCATCTGTGCTCAAATATATTCATAGCAGTGTGCTTGTCTTTAACCTTCGGGACACAATCAGAATAATAAAACTTAGAAGGAGAATGCAAAGTGTTTATTGGCAGAGCTAGGATAATTAGCACCTGCAGTCATGCTGGGATCATGGATATGTAAGTCTAAACATGTGACAATGGTTGTGGGGGGGCAGCTGGCAGTGAAGCTTGCACAGGTCATTAATGGACTGCGACCACGTTATTGTAGGGTACAATATCGCTACGGAGGTGGTATATATTACTGCGTCTCCACTGTGTATGGTCGATGCAGTCCTTGCATTCTCATTCAAAATGCGTCTCAGTGTATTGGCCTAAATGCCGTTCCTTGCGGTGAAGTACGCGCGGTAAGCCCCCCCCCCGCTCCACGCCTCCAGCCTACACAGCCAGGTTTGACACCCCGAGCCGTTGAACTTTGACTGTAATGTATTTTTACGGGCACCCCGGCGCGAAGACGAAATGCTTAGCAACCAGCACCCCCACGGCACTGTCCCACACTCGCTTTTATGTGACCATTATCCACTCTCCCTTTCCAAGGGTTTCTATGTCTTAAAGCGTCATCGCGTTTCAAGCGCTGATATAGAACCAGAAAACCTAGAGCTTTAATGCAAAGTGCAGTGTGTGAACAGGCACGTAGTTCAGAAGCGATGGATTGCCTTTGATTTCATGGGCTTTGTGACATTAATATATGAATTAGCCATGGGATATAAACATATGGACATTGAATAATTTGCCTCTAGGGAAGCTTTTCTGTATTGTTGTTTTCTAGACTCTAACTTACTGCTGTGCACATTAATTGTTACAATATACATGTCTGGTTTGTGATCATCGTTTGCCTTCTGTTTCTCTAATCCACGTCTCTGTGTGTGCTCCAGTGTGTAGGCAGCGTATTATATTTTCTAGCAAGTGCAGAGGAGGTAAGACAGGAGTTATTAAATTTATCAGAGGCTCACCAAATAACCACAAAGGACGATTTGTTGAAACCTTGTTATCACTTCTCAGATCTGTGAAGCCGGCATTATATTAACAGGAACTCCCTAATTACGCACCAAAATCCTAGTAATGTGAGTTTTTTCCTTTTCTGATGGTGTCATGGAGATGTAGTTCATAAACTGTCTCTTACATAATTTATTTGAACTCCTATAAATTATACATTTAATATAAAACATGTTTCTTAGGCTTCCATGTGAGGGTTATTGTGTACCTGTGGTGTCTGTGTATCTCTGACAATGAGCTGGTTAATTTTCGGGGATCGTAGTTCGACAATGTGTCATCAAAGGAGATACGGGCTTTTTAGAATAGAATGTCTTTATTGCCGTTGCGGCAAAAGAATTCAGCCTGCATTTAAATCAGGCCATAAACCTGCGAAATAAGTCTGAGATGCTCCTCATCACGATGCAAAGGGGTCGGACGAAAGGCCAGATGCCCTGAGTAGCTGCCCGAGGAGATGGGAGACGGGCCTGCACACACAGGCGTAGTACAGGTCCAGCCGCCGGCTGTAGGACCTATTGTCTGAGCTGATCCCTTCCATCAATCTGCCGTGTGACACCCACAGACGCTGTCGCCCGCCTCGCCATCCTGCCCTGGCAGCGGCAGGATGAATCACCCACTCCGTAGAGATTAACTCCTACGGTAGCAGACCTGAGCATGAACCTCCTAACAGACTCCACCAGTTGCCATCGCTTCCTGATTTTATTCATCCCCTCAGCCTCTCTCTATCCTTGGGCACTTTCTGCTCCACTGTATTGCTGCTCCATCCACATTTAGCGTGACCTGGCCAGGCCATGGGAGGGGGGGGGGGAGTGGTGGATTCTTACCCACAGCTATGCTTTGAAATATGAACATGCAAACCTCAGTGCTCTGTCGTCCCCCTAGAGTGGTGCATGTCTGTCTTTGGCCTGCGCAGGTAATTTAGGTGATGGGGGAGGCTTTAACATGTCCTCGTCAGCAGTTCCCATCTCTCCCAGGTGGTGCATGAGCTCTGCACCTGTTTCTCGATCCGGTAACACGGCCCTACCGGCTCCAAATGCAGAGAGCTCCATGCGCTATTCTCATCTCATCTATTCTCCTCTCATCTATTCTCATCTCTTCTCATTTATTCTCATCTGCTGAAAGCACAAATAATAGAAAGCGTTATAAATGTGCCTGTGTGTGTGTGCGTGTCTGTATGTCCGTGTGTCAGATCCACACAGCAGATCATGCATCTATCTTCTATCTTTTATTCTGGTCAGGGGTTCATCCCAGGCAGCACAGAGCACAAGGCTGAGGTACCTGTATAGGATGGCAGTCCATCACAGGGCACATACATGCACAAACAATCATACACTACTGATAGTTTAGAGATGCTAGTTATTCTGACTTCATGTCTTTGGACTGTGGGAGGAGACCATGTGACATGGCAAGAACATGCGATCAGCACTGTGACCAAGCAGAGGCACCCTTCAGAATGCTAGCGTTGCTGGTGTGAAGCACCAGTGCTAACTTCTCAGCCACCTGAACTTAAAATATATATGAAATTATTTATTGCAGTATTCATTTCTATGAACTGTATGGGCGGAAAGTACAGGGGGCTTATTGGGGATGTGGCTGAAGCGAGCTTAACAGAATCAGAGGCAAGGAGAGGAAGTAGAGAGGGGTATTTTCCTGTCGGGGTGAGGAACGCACAGCAGCAAAACAAAGCTGGTGGTGTATGGACGGGCAGCCGGGGGGGTTTGACTAGGGCTGCTTTAGGACCGCCCCTCCAAATAAAAATGCCTTAATTACTTTAAATTATATGCTCATTCATTGATATTAAAATCAGACCCACCCTACTAAAGGTCCAATGCCCACCCGCCCTCCCCCCCAAATGAAAATATATCAATTAATTTAAATAGCATTCTCATTCATTTTTATCAAAATCAGACCCGCCCTAGTAAAGGTTCACTGCCAGCACCCCCCCAAACCCCGCCCCACTTCATAAATCTCTGGTGATGCTCCTGGCATCAGGGTCTGAGCTGGGTCACTAGACAACGGGAAACAAAATTCAATCTTTCATAAGGACTATAAATAAGGAGCTGATGACCCTGAACAGTCTACCTGACTTTGCCTGCCGGAGACACTTTCCTGCAAAGTTAATGATAGTCGCTGCATGAATATGCTGATTGCCAGTCATCGCCAAGAACATCACACATCTACATAATGTGAGACACCGGTAGCGTATTCTGAGCTCTGCGGCGGCCCGGTACCAACATCAGCTGCCTCCTTCAACTGGGTTAGAAATATGTAGTCAGGAAATGAATTTCTTTTAAGGGTAACAGCAGCTGCACTTTCAAAGAAATCAGACTTGCAAATCGTCTTCTGCTGCTTTCTTAGGACATGCTTTAACTGTTTCTATTCATAAACTGTTTTTTATTTATGTTTTTTTAGCGAAAAAAAAAACATTACCATGGTGATGGTAGCTTGTTCTCCTGGGTTTTAAACGGTTTTAATAGGAAATAATTTGAAATTACTTTATTTTTATTTTTAACCATCATAATCCCATTAGAAATAATTGTATGATGCTTTGATAGCCTATTGTCTTATGTAATTTTATTTTATATGGAGTATAGATAATATGATCTTTTTAGAATTTATAATTAATGTCATTAAAACTGTGAGTGCAATACTGCAGCATTTATGTTATTTTTAACTAACGGCCAGTTATTTATAAAAAGAAACCACACAGTGTGCATGTGGGGAAAGGGGAAGTATTCATCACCATAGTTACTAAGGCTTTTGTTCAGCGTTAAACTCGAGGTCATTAAGATTCTCAAGCCTGCAGTGACTATCAAAAAACTCATGAAAGGGGGAAAATTATGCCTCTTAACTGTCACTTTCATCGTGGTTATAATCTTATAGATATTCAGAGAAACTCAGGTTGCGTAATTTGATTGATAAGTGTAAAGGGATGGTTCGACCTAAAGCCCTGAATGACTGCTTCCTCCAAGTTCATCTTTAGTAAACTGATTTTTTTGGAATTCATATTGAATAGCTGGCTAATTATTAAACACAAAGACCACATTTGGATAAAAGAAGCTCATCATCGTAAAGCCACAACCAGAGTCTATTTGCCCCTACATATGTTTTCAGATCAGATAAGCTGCAATCAGCGATGATCACGAACCAAAATTTATATAGCACTGTTTCAACCACTGGGTTTACAAAGTGTTTCAGAGAAATTAAGAAAAAGAAATTAAGATAAGCGATAAATACAAACATATAGACAATTAATTAAATAAAATGCTATCAGACACATGGGATTTTAACCACCCACGTTCTCCGTAGGGGACTCTAGCCCTGTTTTGGGAATGCATGGTATGTGAAGGAATAATGCACATACTAGCTAACAAAAACTTTAATGAACTCAAAAAATATATAAAAAAACACATTAGAAACAAAATTATCACAAGGGGTCTAACACATGCAGGTTAATAAAACAGGAAGTTCAACAGGCTAGGGAAAACACAAGGAAACTAAAACCCAACATGTTCAAGCAAGAAAGGCATACTGGAACAAAGCAGGGAGCAAACACAGGGCAACACCAGCCGCAAACACAATGACCAACTGACAAACAACGGCAAGGGAAGGTGCATATATACACATATAACAGATTAATCAGGACATACTTACAAAATTAAATCCAAACAGAAATAACTGACCAAGGTACAAAACAAGGACTCATAATAAACAAGGATATACAACGGAATTTAGGGGCACGGAACATAATATTCAAGTTATGGCCAGGTACGAACCCATGGCAAAGGAGATGCCTGCACCCGTAGCCCATTCAACCATGTAGTAGCCCTAGGAGTAGGGGAACATACTAGGAATAGAGTCAACCCGGGAAACATCAGGAGACAGGATAGACAGTGACATCTGCTGGCCAAACGGGGGGCTGACATTCAAATAGGGGCAGAACAGTGACCATTCCACAGAAGTGCTACCAGGGACTCCATCCCCTAGCTATTCTGGGGCAGTGACCCCCAGAATTCTCAAAAATAAATGAATGAAATAACTGATTATAATATGTGCTTAAAATGAAATACTAAATAGCAACAAACACTAGCTGTACGGTCTTGTCAACATTTTCTTTAGCATGAAGAGCACTCAGCATCAGCTGAGTGAAATGCTAACACAGCACTTCTGATTTTCTAATTCTGTTGTGTTCTGCAGGTTTGTCTGGTGGAATATCTATGCTTCTGCTTCTATTTTTGCATGTATCGGTGTTTTAATTATTCAATGGCAACAATTATACAATTGCAAATAATTATATAGGTATGATCAAATTATAAGTCAAAGCAGATCAAATTATGAATCCATATAAAATTAAAAATTGCCTCTCCTTGTAGTTCATAGAAGATAAAGATATGAGAATTGAGGAAATGTTATTCTAAGGTTTAATGACACAGATGTTGTAGAGTGATGACTGATTTAATTAAAACTGAAAATAGAACACTGTCACAATGAATGCCTCTCTTGTCTATCCTAGAACTTTTTGGAGAATAGCAGTATTACCAATAGTAGCAGATTTTTTACTGAGACATTTTCTTGCACTTCTGTTAGAAGTTTAACTTGAATTTCACTTAGTAGTTTCAGCATGCAAACTGCGTAGAAAGATTCCACTGCATTGCATCATGCCCCCTGCCCACCACCACCAGCTGGGTGCTGACATGGACCTCAACAGGCCTCCAGATGGTGTCCTCCAGCCTCCTTTGGCCCTTAGATGGGAACATAAGTGCTTTCTCTGCCACTGTGTACCTGGTTGGGGGGGGGGGGGGGTTATGAAGATGGTTCTTTATTATTCTCGTCCATCTCTGTCTCTCCTCTCCTGCTGCTATAAGCTGTCGGCTCACTTGTGATGGGTGTCGGCATCCTTGGAAATTACAAGGCTGTCATCACTCCTGCGCATCTTTATCAGTAGCTGAGAATGACACACGCTGATCCAGACGAGAATCTGGTGTGTTTACGTGCAGACCTCATTTTCTCAAAGGTCAGTGCTCTGGCAAGGTCAGGGTTAGCAAGAAGGTCAAAGGGAAGTGCTGAGGCTGCATGACACCCAGTAGAATAGGGGAAGAACTCTGTACCCATCACCCTTTCACAGCACCCATGTATGTAGCAGATCAAACAAGACATGGGTCGCCAATGCACATGCATTTCATGTGGATTTTGAGGTGGACCGTGCTGCTCTTTCATTTTGAGTGGCGGGGAATATGCTGGCTGCAACACTGCAAAAATATACACTCCAGGCAGCACTCCAAGCAGGATGGTGAACAGAACCGTTGGATACAGGGAGGGAACCTTACTTGGTAACAGGAGTCAGGGAAGGGAAAAATACACACAAGAAAACCATGCAGGCATTGGGGAGCCTGTTCTGAAACCTGCATGTGGGGTCCAAAATCTGCCATAGTTTTAAATAGGACTCAAGGATTTTAAAGCTCTACTGCCATTTGTATAAATACAAGTATAATTAAATACTTTCTTGAGTACCACCCTGCAGACTTAAATAACATATAATGGTGAAGAACAATAAAGAGTAATAACAGAACAGAAAACAATAACAAACATTATGCATACAATACACAAAATACATAATATATAAGCAAAAGATGAACAACATACAAGGACAATCAAGTAGGACAAGACGCAGAGACTTGAACTGGAACTGATTAATAGAAAACATTGGTGATTGGGATTATACCTCAAGTTCTTGGCGTATGGGTATTGTGATTGGGCATATGGCACTGGTCTTAATCAGAGTGGCTTACCCTGCCCTGGGATTCCTCATCTTTACCGCCTTCCGTACTTAGTGATGAACACACCTATAGCCAGGCCTAGGAATGGAAATAGGCAGATTAGTCTTTCTCAAAGCATTCCTCAGTCAGGAGTGTCTGTGACAATAAGTAAGAAAGATGGGGTACAGCGGGGAGCAGTCTGCGTGGCAGCTGGGGTCTGCGTGGCAGCTGGAGTCTGCACGGCAGCTGGGTCAGCCTTCTCAGACTTGGGTTGCACACATTGTGCCAGCACTGTTCCACCCAGCCTTGGCATCGATGGTGCTCTTCCCTACAGCCCTGTTAATGCGTTCCCAGTGGCTTTGCCAGAACCTGGTCCAAAACAGTGTCTGTGAAGCACCCCCCCTACAGGGCAAACACATGCAATGAGGGTGATGGAATGCGGCAACTGTTGTGAGTGTTAACCTGTGTTATGATGTCTGATTTAGAGGACCCATATTGCTTGAATAGACACAGCAACAATAGATACTAGTAAGGTGCAAATGAAGCAATTGGTGTTCTGTATGCTTGTGCGTTTGTGTGCGGAGTTTTTATGGGTTTTATCCAACAGTCCAAAAACATGCAGTTTAGCTTTAAATTACCACTTACCCATTATCCATTAAACTATCCTACGGTGGATGGCCATCCTATCTGCATCCCCTGCGTCATGCCCTGTGCTTCTTGGGATCAGCTCCAGGCTCACTATGACACATCATTGCATAACTGGCTTTTGGAGATGAATATGTATGCCTGTGTGTATGTGTATGTTTGCGTGTAGAAGTCATATGGGGAAAAATTATAAATAATAATGATTGTAATGGGGAATGTATCTCCTTAATGCGTTGTGTTAATTTAAAAAAAAAAAGTAATTTCTTTAATCGAGTTAATGCATGGAGTACTTCGCTGGCCTAGATCAGTGGTGGGCACAGCTAGCTAACCGAAAACTTAGCCTTGATAACTGCTAATCTGCTACCTGTAAAGCTATATTTCGATACTGCTAACTGATAAACTATTGAAAAATATAGCAGAAGCAAAACCATAACCGTGGATTGAAATTATATTAGTTTAACTTCGGTTTGGTTTTTGGCTATGAAACCCCTAAACACATATCTAGAGAGCTAAAATTTTAACCCTGTTTAACACTTAAATTCAATCTGTTACCAGGGAATTTTTCGGATGGTAACGTTATTACCAGGGAATATTTACAGTAGGATTCACCCAGTTGGTATTGTTGGATGTTGTAGAGTCAACGGAATAAACCTGCGCTTAATTTTTCATTCAGTGATATTCACTTGCAATATGCAAGTCCTATTCCATAATGTACATTTTGACGCCATGGCCGCTTTTAGTTGTAGTTTTGTTCGGCTATAACTGACATGCAGGCTCCGCCTACAAGGCACGAGGTGTGCCAGTGTTCTGTGGAAATGGACAATACGTCTTGATAGATAGCTCAACTCGTCAGAACACCGGCGATATCCAGCGCAGGTACGTAGTCAGGATTATTAATAGTCATACTCTATACATAGGCATGGCATAACAGCAGGCAACACTGATTGTTCTGTAGCTGTCCATATTCATTGGTCTGGTCTCTATATTCTGATTGCATCTAGAGGTGTACCCTTACAAAAAATGTACATTGTTATTTTTGCTTTTATGTTATGTATTTGCGCACTCTATGTGTTGTTTTTTGTATTTATGTTTTCTCAAAAATGAAGGATTGTAGCACTCCAAATTGGGAGTACAGCTGAGCCTACCAGAAGCAGGTAGAACATTTCTATAGATTCATAGCAGCAAGGACTCAGCAAAGGTGGGCCAGCACACTCTTAGATTCTGTTTTTAACTGCACTTCACCCAAGAGGTTTGCTAGTGAGATGTTTATGTTTAATGACTATTGTTCTCTCCTTGTATTAAAACTGCATGCAAAACTTGTTTAGTGATGTTTTTCATTTATAATCTATTTTTAATTGTTTGGAGTAGTAGCAAAAACAAGAAGAGCAGATAGTACAACAAAATAAAATGTTGGTTGATATAGAGATACAGCAGTCGGGATTATTAAATGGACACAAGTACAATAAATCATTTTCTGTAGCAAAAAAGTGAAAGTTTTGTACATTGTTTTAAAGAATATTTGATGTATCAGACAGGACCATTCTGGGTGGTTTGTTCATACATAAAGCCAGAAGGTCTCAAATGAAAAAGAAAAGATTAGTACTTAACTACATGACATAATTTACTAATTACCCTTGTTGAAGGGCAGCCTGCAGGTATTTACATAATGAAGAAAGGGGCAATTCAAGTTAAATGTTTTCAGTTATCACAATTTACTAAAGAAATGTATCCGAATTATATAAATAAAAACGAGGATACTGAATGAAAAATGTGGACGGTGTGAGGTGAAGGCAGGGGGATGCTGTATAATAGCTGTATTTTTCCCATGGGCTACTAAGACATTTTGGATTGCAATAATGAATGTGTCCACATACAATGTAATTACAAATTGAAGTGTCATTTGTTTTAAAACCCCACGCATGTTAAAAAAGGGTCATGGGTATAATTACACGCAAAACAGAAAGGGACATCTATCTAATTTGTACTAAGGGTGATCTGTATGCTGGGGGTTAGGGGCAGTTTGCCTTCTCAGGATAGAACAGTCATAACTAGATAAGAGGTTCCTGGACACTGCTGGATGGGTGCAGGGATAGAGGGATGACAGTATCCAAGGCTGAGTCTGGGCTACCTTATTGTATGTATTAGATGGGCTGGTACTGTAAGTCTGCAAATCTACAGCTTACATCCACTAATACCTGCTCTTAAACTCCCAAACAGCAGCCTTTCCCTAGCATCTTTGGGCTGCACGCCTGCCTGAGTCTGCGTGCGAATTCGCGCGGCCCGTTCCCAGATTATCCTGGAGGCCATAATAAATTGAAGAACATTCATAGTTGGCTGTGCTCGAAGGCAGCAAATGTCTGCGGGTTGTTCAGGACAACTTCAGAAGTTAACATATCAACGTAAACCTGAATATTATGAGTCATGTACTGTAGGATCAGCAGCCAGCGCGATTTAACAGATTTAAATTCTGCATCATATGTCTGACTTTAACCTTGTTGCCTCTGGATGCTTTTGTATTGTATCGTAATATGAGTAATGGTTTGCAACGTTTAAAAGTCATGGCTAAAACACAGTAAAGGATTGTGAAAATACAGTCACGCTTCAGTATGCATTCAGCCAGTCAGGCTTGCAGAACCTGGAAATGCAGTACGTTAGCTGTGGCTGCTTGCGGTCACGCTAACGCGCCACATGGCCAATGCTAACACCCAGTAGCCCCTGCTCCCCCGGCTGCTGCTACTCTTGTCCACTCCTCATTACTATCATCTGTTCATATTCAGTGGTGACCCTCCCCATGGGGTCCATTTGTGAAAATGTGTTGTACTGTAGGTATGTATGGGGGGGATTAGCAGGGACTCCCTGTTCCCTGTGCTGTGCTGGAGTAGTTTGCAGGTTGATTCCTGCTCTGCTACCCTCGCTGGCTCCCACATGCACCTGTGCCTTGGTATTAAGGCTGTATCCCCTGCAGTCTGCGGGCTTCTCCTCGCCCTTCACTGATTTGCAAGTAGAACCCCGCAGGCTGCAGTTTAAAGGTCCGCAGGGGCCGGCAGGCTTCTGTTCCTGGAACTCACACTGTAAATGTGTGTACTGCATGTTATACACAAGCCTGCTGAGGACTGGTGCCATGGCTGTGTGGGGGCTGGGATGGAGCGGGTGGGTTTTATTCCTGCTCAGGTACAAATATAAGCTTTTAATGCATTTAATGAGACACATTTGTGCTGGTTGGACTGTTTCAAGGCCTGAAGTAACTAATATTTTTGCATGCCAGTGGAATCGATGGGACCAGTTACAGAGAATATAATATCTTTCCTGTACATGTACAACGAAACTCTGTGTGCCTTCCTCCGCCAATGCTCTATAAATAGAAAAAGATATATATAGAGTATGATAAAATTTCACATGACCGTTTTTAATAAAAATAGAAACTAGCAGAATAGATCTTTTACCAGATGGTTTTACTACCTAGGTAACAGTGGAATGTGTGAGTCAGAAATGAAGAGTATATCTATTGAGATACTTTTTTTGCACTGAATTTAAGTGTAATGCCCTTTTTTGCCCAACCCTGACAGTGCTCTCTGATCCTCCAGCTTTCTGCTTGTGTCTTGCTTTGCAGATTGAGGGTCACTGATGGAGTCTTTGTTCGGGGGTGAGCTGGGCCTTCTGGGTGGGGGCGAGGGACTCAAGGAGGATGTCTGTGGGGTGGGTTGGCCCAGCAGCCCCATCCCCGATGACATCTACTCTGCCTCCCACTTCGCCCTCATCACCGCCTACCATGACATCAAGACTCGACTCGCTGGCCTGGAACGAGAAAACAGCAGCATCAAGAGGAAGCTGAAGCTGTATGAGATAAAGGTAGAGCGTGTGAGCGCAAGCTGAGGTTCTGAGCCCTGCAAGCTGAGGTTCTGAGCCCTGCAAGCTGAGGTTCTGAGCCCTGCAAGCTGAGGTTCTGAGTCCCGTCTTGGGTTGCTGCTGCTGCATGTCTGCTGTACGGCTGCTGTAGTCTGACGCGGGTAGACGGACAAGCAGAAAGAATAGCCAAGTAGTCGATTTTTAAAAATCAGAATCTGAGCTTGTCCAATGTATTGGACAATATCTGTGGTGGATTAAGCTGTGGAAGCAGAACAGAAAGCCGTGAGGCTGGAGAGGCAGATTCGTCTGCTTATAAGTTCACGGCATATTTACATGTGGTGACTACATGCATTGTCAGTGGGACTTTCTTAATACTCAAACAGCTATGTGCTCAGGATGTATTTTCCATTCAAGTTTAAAGACAAGATCTATCAACTGCATTAAATTGGGTTTTTTTATTAGAGTAAGAAAATGTATTGATATCAGTGAACAGCGGGTGGGTGATTCTATAAAAAGCTGTCCTACTACCATATCTTGGTACAAAAAGCCTTTTGTGGATGATGCTGTTAATGCATTTAGACTGTTAAACGTTAGAAGAATTCTGTATTCAAGTCTAAATTTGGTATTACAGCAGAACACATTACTTTTCAATCATTTGGTGCTATTATTATGGTCATGTCATTTACCTGTGCGTTTATGAATGGGGCATATGCTCTGCACCACCAAAAGTTCGGGTAGCAGCATTCCATAGCAGAAAGTCCCAGGGCATATTTCTAATGATAGCATCATTTGTGAGATCCAGGCTAATTGTAACGCAAACCATTCATTACAGTTTCATTTTTAGAAGAACAAAACTGTGAGATGTAGCCATTGTGAACAGGTCGGAAACTCTAGGTGTTTACACACAAAAGCAATGTGTGCCACTGACAGCAAGGGAAGCTATTAGCATGCATTGCTATAATACATGACAGGGATGAGCAGAGGACTCAGCAGGGGGCCCAATGGCACTGCCTGCATAGTAAACAGAACATATGAGTTTACTCTAAGACCCAAACCAGTACATCAGCTGTCTGCTGAAACCAACAAGGTTTTGTAGGTCAAGAGAATATGGTGATTTTCATGGTGCCAAAGGCAAGGGAAAATGCAAATAAAAAGGTACATGAACAAGAGACACAATCAAAAGGAGAGAATTGTTTAACGTAGCAGCAGCTGGGTCAGCACCGTGGTGTCGCCCAAAACCAAATTGATATGTACCATGGACATCGGCAGACTGAGAAGGTGGACAGCACTAATGTTTTATTTTTTCAGAAAAAGATTTTAAGTTATGTAACTGGAGTGGCAACAGACACACTGAGAGTACAAAATGTATTAGACGAGGTGGATGGGCACAAATATCAAAACGCACAAGTTTTGGGAAATGCTCTACTTATATAAAAATGTATTGTGTGTGTGTATTTCTGAGTACCACTAACATTGATATGTTTCTTACTGTTTTCTAGTCTTTATCGGTTGAATATGACTATCGTGTCATAAAAAGCTCCCACATATTACACCTAACGTACTGATATAAGGCTTGAATGTTGCAAACCTGACTTGCCCTCAGAATAGAATAGATGAGTCGTGCTCACTGGCTGGCTGGCAGGTCATGTGACCAAGAAGCTTTAGGGGCTCCGAAGTGACAGATGCCTTCAGTCAGCAGCAGCAGCAGCGTACTTACCTTTCACACCCTTGCAGGTGTGCCTGTGCTTACAAACGTCCCCTATCCCTGAGCAGGTGCTCACACCAGGGCATTCGTTCTGGTGGCCGAGTAGACATTTTCATACTCGGCGAAAAGAATGAGGTGTGTGAAAAAACACGGGAACATTTTTACATAAAAAGCAAAACAGAATTAATCAAAATGGGAACAAAACAAATCCGCTTTGACTGATAATAAGAGTTATGTAAGGGATGTAAATGGTAAGATGACGCTGAAGTAAAGAGGTATAGCGTCCTCTGGGAATTGTCCTGCTCAATTGAGTTTTGAATCTAGCCGCGTGAGAGAGTCCCATGTTTAGCTAAATGACCGTAGCCATTACAATTTTCGCTCGTCATGGCCACCGTAGGCTGGATATAATTTATCTTGAAGGGTGTAACTAGGTTTTGGTGGCGCAGTGCTTCTCACGTGCTGGTAAATGAATGAGGAATTGGAATCCAGCGTTCTGCAAGGTCACCTGACCCCTGTCTGACGCTGTCATCTCTTTTCAGTTCCCCATGATCAGCGAGTTCGGGGAGGACAGGAACTCGTACTGCTCATTTGAGCCGAAGGAGACTGCTCTGCTGCAATCGGAAAATGATAACCTGCAACAGAAAGTCAACACCCTCACCCACGAGGTAAGGATGGAGGCATCTGGTGGGGGAGGTGGAGGGCAGAAGAAGGAGAAGCTAGAAAGGGGCAGGGTAAAATGGAGGATGTACATCAGAAGGTCCCCGTAAGCTGCCAGATCAGAGGGATGTGATGCCTCATGTCTTGGGAAGCGGTTAAAGAGCTGGATACGTTCCCGGGATCTGCGTCATGATTCATACCTTCGGTGTTTCACTACAACAATGAAACTGCCTCAGAAGCACTCCAGCAGATATACATTTTTCACAGTGCTCCAACCAGCTACCCAGGTCTCTGGACGGCAGCGTGTTGCAGTGGCCACTATGGTGATTAACAACACCGGCTCCTACTTTCTGCCATCGCTGTCACTTAGTTTCTTCTCCTTTTCTTCTTTGAGAGCCTTTCTCAGCCCATGCGTTAGCTGCTCGCCAAACTTTTTCCTCCTCCTCCTCCACTAGCACTTACTGTCTAATTCTTCTAGGCATTTGTCATTTTTTCATAACATAATGTCAATTAATTTTATTGGCATTACACATAACCTTCAGCTGCCAATACACTTGAATCTTCTTTGACAGTTCAGTTCCTACCACAATATTTTGAGCCAGTCCCACTTTCTGAGGGCTTAGTCATAATGCTTAAGTCACTGATAATTTCCTTTTCAAAATCCCTGCAGAATATATTTCACATGCAGCACCAACATTAAAGATAAAGATGTCAGACATGCTTTTCCTTAAATCCAGATCTCTACTTGAATTACAAATGAAGAATTGCTTCCTGGTTGCCATTCTCAGTGCTACATAACTCTTTATGAGCATTAATATCAGATATTATAGTCGAAATCCACCATCATTTGTAGTTTGGCATTGCTCTTGGCCTCAATGTGATGTGACATCAGACCCCAGGGAGCCGAAATTTAGAACTTTTGAGAAGTGATACTAAGTTTCAGTGTTACCCACTTAAAATAACTGGTTTCTAACCCCGAAATGTTTTTATCAGTTTAATCCAGCAGTGCCTTTCTTCCATGCCCATGCGCACTCTGATCTTCTTCTCAAGCCCCCTTCTTCTCACAATCTCCTTCCTCCTGTGCTCACAGCTCCAGAAGAGTAAGGAGCGTGAAGAGCAGCTGGAGGATGTGATCCAGGCCTACGAGAAAATCCACATGGAGAAAAGCAACCTGCAGAGAGACCTTGACAAGATGGTTAGAGACAAGCAACCCTCCATGGTTCTCCTTAAGCATGTGAATGATTTAGTGTGAAGCTGCCCCAGTACAAATCAGGGTAAACCGTCAGACGGTGTAAACGATGGTCAACAAGCTCTTATAGAGCTTTATTGGTGGTCCATCTGCCCCATATCAGTACGCTTTTCAGAAAATAGCGTCATGGCCGCTTGCTATTGGAATGTATCCCATTATGCTATATGTGGTTTTGACTACCTACTACCTAGTCAATTAAAATCTAATCCCAGTGCTTAATATTCCAGTATAATATATGTTTATAGTGCTGAAGTCCACTTTGAGACACAGTTATGAATGAATTTGTTATTGACAATACCAGCATAGAAAATAAGAACATGACTGGAATAGAAGTAATTTCAGGATATGACTGTTTCAGGCAAGAAGTAAACTTTGGAATTGGGAGTTTTCTCGATCGCCGCGCTTGTCCAAACACATTCTAGTCACTTGGCCTCGCTGCCTTGAACTGTGTTGCAGACGACGCTCGTGGAGAAGCACGTGGAGCGAATCCGCGGCCTGGAATTGGCACTCCGGCAGCGGGACAGTTCTCTGCAGAAGCTGAACTCGCAGCTGCGCAGCAAGGACGTGCAGTACCTGCAGCTGCACGCCAGCCCGGCCATCTCTCACAGTGAGTGCAGCTGCTGCCCCGCTCTGGCGCTCACCTCCTGCCCAGGCTGGCCTGGGAAGGCCCTGTGCCCAGTACTCCTGCTGCCTTTGCCCTGTGCCCAGTACTCCTACTGCCTTTGCCTTGTGTCCAGTACTTTCCAACGGTTGTGTCCACTCTTGGGGCCTTTAGGAGGGTTTTTATTGTTCATCCTGCTGCAATGTAGACACTCTGAAGTACTTTAATGATGGTCTGCGGCTCGAGTGCACTGTGTAGGTCTCAATGTGCGCTCACATGCACGCTGACGCACGGAAACACACACACAGAAGCCTCCACGCTGTGTGGTCGTCCTCGCTGCACCGGTCCGGTTCACCGGGACCATCACTTTCCGCCCACTCGCTCGATCTCTCTGCATGAAGGCAACATGATGCATCACAGAAAGATGCTCTTCAGGGCCGAGAGGCACCAAAGCCTTTGTGCAATCTGCATTTTTGCGATTGTCAGCTGGCTCTCAGCCAGGGACTGGCTGTCCTGTTTGTTCTAATTTCCAATCAGGCTTCCAGAACTGGTCCAAAAGAAATATAAGGATGCAACATTTTATGTTTTTTTGTGGTAGGTGACTCAGTTTGCGGGCCTTTTTCACGGTGGTTGCGCATGGTTGCCGATGTGCTGGACCCATTCAGGTGGCCACCTTACTGGGCGCGGAGGCAGCGAGCTACTTCTCACTCAGAGGCATTAGTCATGAGCGGGGGGCGCCCCGCTACACGGCGGCCGGTGCCAAGTGGTTCTTTCACACACGGTATAGGCAGCGATTAACACGAGCGCAGATTCGCTGGGAGTCGACGTGCCGTGTGGAACCCGCACGTTAGCAGCCGAGCCGTTGGGGAAGCCATATGACAGCAAAGCTGAAAAACAGCCGCTAAGCAACACAGATGCAGAGGCCACCATCCCCATTAGTGCCGAAAGTGGGATCAGAAACTTGTATATAATTATTATTGTAGTAAGTCTTATTACTGCAATTGTTTCTTCAGGCATGCGTTAACTGGTATCACCGAATTGCCCATTTTGTTTGACAGCGCGTGCGTCGGTGTGGGTCTCTGTGATGAACTGGCATTATGTCTAAACTGTGTGTGGTTACCGCTTTGTTCCCTGTACCCTACCTAGCATAGGCTCCTGGTCACTTGTAACCCCAAGCAGTATATATGGCTGGAGGATGGATGGATGCAGGGGCGTCAGAAGCATTTTGAATGTGGGGCGGACACACTGGCAAAAAACTAATATTTTATGTTAAATGTGGGGAGGTCCAAATAAATAATTATGAAATGTGAGGGGGACACATTTAATGGGGGCGAGGCCCATGGATGGATGTATGGACGACTGTTACACATTTCTTTATCATGTTTCTAGTGCTATTCTACTTAAATCAAGTGTTTTTTTTCTAGGTACATCAATGATAAACATTAAGAATAATTGTGGTAAGCTTGTACATCGAACGATCGTCAGGTCGTCTTCAGTTCATAATTATCTGATGGGACAATGCCAATGATTTATATAAATGGAACAATAGTACCAGTGAAAGGTGACTCATGGGCCACTAGGTGGCAGCATGCATTCACGGGATACCCTTCGTTCTTCAAACAATTAAGGGTCCGGGTGGCAAGCAGAGGCTTTCGCTTTGTAGTTTCGCACCACATTCCTACGGCGACAGCATGCGAAATGTTGTACCTCAAACCAGGATTTTCAGTAACATAATCATAACACGGCTGAGCAAGCTGGTTAAGGGAGATAATGCGAAAAATAGCATATTGCCTATTTATGGCCGTCAGTTCCAATATCCGTATTGCAGCTAGATTTTTTATTATTATTAGAAGTAGAAGAAGCAGCATTATTTATATTGTTTATATATTGTGATCGTTCTGATACTGATAATGGGATTTCACTGAGGTTGGCAATGCACCGATGCAAGTTGTGTTATAACTCCACACGCGTGTGCGTCGGTGATGCCTACGTCCGCTCCAGTGCTGCATTCCCCAAAGCTACTGTAAGTTCCCAGCATGGGAGAGGCAGCTGAAAAACGCCCGTTCATTATATTGCAGTGCGTCACCAAAAACGTGCTGTAGCAATCATTCGCTGTTCATTTGCGTCACTGAGTGGAAACAAGCTGTTGACTGCGGCGCACCGTCAGCTGGCAGCCTGGGCCGCGTATGTTTTATGAAAAATCTAATGATTGAAAGAAAAAAAAACACAGAAAAGCCTTCGTGGCACTATAGCCCAGGTATTTCCCAGCCTGCATGAAACAATGATCGTGAAATAATAATCAGCCGTCACATAACGGCCCCACATTATCGTCTCGATCGGCTTTAAGCGCACAGCTGCCAATTCGCGTTCATGTGAGTTCTAAGGAAGCCACCCTCCACGTTAACTGACCTCACCTGGAAACTGCCCTGCAAAGCTTTTTACATTGTCCCCTGGAAACTGTTTTGCAAAGCTTTTTACATTGTTCCAACAGTCAACTGCCCCAATGTTTTTGATGTAGCTAATTTTAGGTTTATAATGGAATAATACAGTATATAAGATTTCTTACGTGAGCGTGACAGTCTGAAACCATGAGTGTGGTGCCAGATGCATGAGAATTGGCAGCCCTGGGTTATTCAGCTCTGGAGGTTAAGGGTGTTACACCTGCTGTGTGTGTGTGTGGCCAAAGGTGCGGAAACACTCAGTCTGCTGTCGGAACCGCCAGTAGACATTGAAGACATGAAGTTCTTTTGTATCATCAGTAGCTATAAATAGCTAATAACATTGTAGATGAAATAATCATAAAATTATCACCTCATATATTTGTAGACAGATGTAAGGTAATTCATGCAGGGAGGAGAAATATAAAGTACATGTATTTTATGGGTTCTACTGAAATAAAGGTAGCTGATTATGAGAAAGATCTTGGTGTGTATGTTGATGCTTCTATGTCCCATTCTTGCCAGTGTGAGGAAGCAGTAAAAAAGGCCAATAGGTTGTTGGGTAACATCTCAAGGCGTATGGAGTTGACAAGGGAGGTGATGCTATGATTATACAATTCCATTGTAAGACCCCACCTAGAATACTGTGTGCAGGTTTGGTCACCTTATCTTATAAAGGACATTGCTGCCTTGGAAAGGGT
>JABFDZ020000097.1:28287693-28315091 GCA_019775955.2 Pollimyrus isidori
TCTTTGGAGACGGCCTCGGCGAATAGCAGCAGGGGTTGGGGCTCTTTGGAGACGGCCTCGGCGAATAGCAGCAGGGGTTGGGGCTCTTTGGAGACGGCCTCGGCGAATAGCAGCAGGGGTTGGGGCTCTTTGGAGACGGCCTCGGCGCCGTGAAGCCAAAGAGACGCTTGCAGCAGGGTCCTACTCTGTTTCTGAAAGGAGTTTCTCACCGCTAACGTGGGTTTGTTATGATTCAACTTTCAGGCTTCGCTCTCATTTTCTGTTCTGCGGAGTCGCGTGTTCGGTTGGATCAAATAGATCCATGAATGAAGCAAACCGCTCACCTTTCAGCAGATTAACTCATAATAGAAAAAGAGAAACTTCAAGACAGCTAATCTGTGCTGTCATATAATGTTCTGATTCTGTTTGTAAAAACATCGCAAATAACTTGGTATTTGTGTGCTAAAGGGGATTGTCATCACTACATCTGTTTTAGTACAGATTCAGCGCTTACTATTTTAATCATTCAACAAATTCCCCAGAAGTGATATCACCTCCTGCCTTTCAGCTCCACAACATGCAAGCAGATATGGGTCTTGGTCACACTTTGTAAAGGAAGATTAGCATAGATACAGGGTAATCGCAGAAAAATCTATGTTAATTGTCCACACTTTCAATCATACTTCCATTCTTAGCCAGACTGTCATAAGGACTACATTAGAAATGGAAAATAGAGTTACTGATGCTGAGATTTTCCAAATGCCCTCAAGAGAGGGCAAACAATACCAGCCAGAAAGTGCAGGCTCTGCAAAGGTTAATGGTCATGCTTGGCCCTTTTCCTGTAAATGTGAGACTGAACGCCGATCTGGGAGCTTTTCGGTATGAAAGGCCAAACCTTTACAGTTATATTAGCCATTAATGCCTCTAATGTGGTATGGAGAGCAAAATATGGTGGACACATATAAGGGAAGTTCCGTTTCAGTGGCCGCGCCCTCATCTTCAAACCCAAAAAAACCAGTAAGAATGATACACTTGGTTATTTTGCTCTACTTGTTCATGTCTATTTGCGGCCTCTCAGATGTGTGCTCAGCTAGTGACCTCACTGCTAAGCCAGTCATTCCGGCGCAACTGTGTGGTGGTTCGCATCTTAGTCAGACAAAGGAATTATTAAATTACTTAAAAAATATTTAGATTTTATAACAACACAAACTGCTTAGTTTTTTCAACACAATGCTAGTTATTTATAGAAAGAAATATTACTCAAAGATCATGCATAATCGAAGTCTTTATTTGTTTTTAAGGTGTTAGTACAGACTACCGAAAAAGCTCAGCCAGTGAGTTTTAAGCAAATAAGCCAGTAATGGATGCCTAATATTCAGATTTTTTAAATACAGTGGTTCTTGAACTTAATCCATTCTGGACTGACTCTCAATGTTTTTTTTTCAATTAAACACAAAATTAACAGGATAAAACAAAAGCATTTTTTTCCTAATGGTTTCCAAAACGATAAAGATGTTATCCCCACATTACCTTTGTCCTGCCCTGATTGTCCGCTCCTTCCGTGTGTCACGCCCCCTCGTTAACCTCATGTGGGATTCCCATGTGATCAGCTGTTTCTAGTTGCTGTCATTAGTCCTATGTATTAAGTCCGAGTTTCAGTTTGTTTCCCTAGTCCAGTCATTGTGTGCCTTCGACTTGCTTTCAGCACTGGCTTAAAGCAACGCATTCTGATCCTGACGCAATGCATTACGGTTAGATGCATTGCAACCTCCCACCCAGCTGCATAAACTGGAACCACACCTTTGTCCGTATTGGCTGAAGAGTTTAGTTACAAGCATGACGTTTGTATCCCAGACAGTTCCGACGCGTAGTCTACTATTTCTCCCGAATATCACGTAAAGTAGTGAGAACTGGTTTTCAGTTTATTTACCTAGTAGAATGAAGTTTACATAAATGTCACATACTACACGTAAGTTAGTGGTTTATTTATTGTTAGTTACTGTAATGTTGTGCTGCTTTATTTGGTTAATCGTCCAGTCTGTGAAGAAGGCATTCAAGTAGGAATTGCATTGTAGTATGACTCATTTCCTGGTGCGTACAATTTATATTAGGTCAGCATTCACGGTTAGATTTCTGATATTCAGATTGAGTTCTGGTTTGTTTGATTTTCAAGAAATTAGAGTTCTAGTGAGTTTGAGAACTGAGGTACCGCTGTATGGGGCAGCATGTGGTTCAGTGGGGTAAGTCTGTGTGCCTGTAATCATGAGGTTGCCAGTTCAAACCCAGCCTCCGCACTTCTGTGAGTCCTTCAGCAAGGCCCTTGAACCCCAGCTCCCTGGGCACTGCTACAGGTGGTTGCCCTTTGTAGACAACTTGCTCCACAAAGAGCAAGTTGACGGAGGCGTAAAGTGAATTTCCTCACGGGACTCAATGAAGTACCTATTATTAGTGCTTTCAGGATCTCAAATTTTCCTTGGTTTTATTTACAATGACACAATGGCTTGCCTTGTATTTTATTGTAAGGTATAAAAGATATTAATGCTGTGTTTCTCAACTCAGTCCTGAGAGAGACCCCCCCCCCCCCCAGACAGTCCGCATTTTTGCTCTCTCACAGCTCCCAACAGACCTGTACCAGGCATTCTTCATTGGCTGGGAGCTGGGTTAGAGCAAAAGGATGGATTGCATTCTTACGTCCCTTCCTACTTGTTATTGCCTTAGATGCAAATTATTGTTTGCAATTTTTGACCGTGTGCCAGGCTGACATTCACCTACTGGCTGATATTCTTCAGGGTGAACCTGGCGCTGGCCTACACTGAACTGACGGAGGAGCTGAGTCGCCTGCAGGCCCTCAGCGCCAAGCAGAATGAGATCCTAAGGAAAATGTCCCAGGAGCAGGCCAGTCCAGGTGAGATGGCGCCGCGCTCGTCCCACCGCGCAACAGGTTCCAAACCTACAGTTTTGTGGTTCTCGAACTACCGTCTCTGAATGACCAAGGATATCCTGACTCTGGTGTGAAGATTGAGTGTTCACACAGGTACACAGCGCTTGTGAAGTCGGAAGCGGGGGTGCTGATGCACGGTTGTCAGCAATCACGCATCTGGCGTGACACTCACGATTTCTGACTCACACGCTCACGCAAGAGATCTTACAACAAATCTGTATTTTACTGTAAACCTAAAATTGGCTGCTTCAGAATCATTGGGGCAGTTTGCAAACCCTACAGGCTATTCACAAGGTAACGTTACATACATGTAAATGCATGTGCATGTGCGTGCAAACTTCTTTCAAGTTGAAAATCAACTAGCCAAAGTTAGCGATCCTGCATTTGTAATCTCAATCTCTGCAGCAGAAATCAACCTTCCATTAATAATAAAGGAAAAAAACAAACGTATTCCAGCAGCTAGTAACCATTATTTCATAGTATGCATAGTATGCCCAAGGAGGCGTGAAAGCAGTATTAGTGAATGATTAAGTTCAGTGGAAAATGGGTTACAGATGTGCAGCGAAAACCAGTGAGGTGTGAGGCAGGAGGCAACATGAAAAAGGCAATGGATTCCGTTTATTCATTTTATGATCTTTTATATTGGCAGTTTTTACTCACATATGGATGATGAAAAAACTGGAATCAAGGTTTGAATAAAGTTTGGGCTGAAAACTAGGATGTGGTCCGAAAGCAGAAAAAGAGTGCAGTGTGTGAGTCCTCCTCGTAGAGTTCTGATTTCAAGCTTTATTGTCAAGTGTTCCAGAGTGAATTTTTTGTGCCATGCTTGCAGGTGGGGGATAGGTGGATGGAGGCATAGTCTCACACATCTGGCGTGATACGCTTTCACACTCTCAGGCTCACACAAGAAATCCTACGGCAAATCTGTATTTTTCCATCATAAACCTAAAATCAGCTACATCAAAACCGTTGGGGCAGTTTGTAAACCTTATAGACTATTTACGAGGTAATTAGACTGTTACATACATGTGCTTGTATGTACAGACTTGTTTCATATTGAATATCTCACTCCAGCCAGCTGATCAAAGCTGGCAACCCTGTGCACAGGGCTGTAGCACAATACAAGAAAATCAGCACAATAAGCAGTTATAAATATATATAATATAAATAAATGCAGCGGGGATAAGGATGCAAACAGATTGTGTAATTATAGTGTAATTTATTGTCTGTGTATTAGGGAGTCTCTAGCAGCCGGAGCCAAATTGCTTGTGTGCCCCAGCACCCTTGGCGAATAAAGCTGATTCTGATTGTGATTCTGATTCTGAGAGCTGCTTTTTTTTGTAAATCTGTTTGTTGTTGTTGTAATCTGTTTGTTCGAGTATCTTTGGGTTGTTGCCCTCTGTGATTGACCAAATGTGGCCCATATTCTGATCCCGTGCCGCTGTGCTGTGCCTCCCCAGTCCAGCTGCATTCCCCAGTCCAGCTGCATTCCCCAGTCCAGCTGCACTCCCCCATCCCACAGAGGCACTCCCCCATCCCGCAGCGCCACTCACCCGTGCCCCAGCGCCACTCCCCCATCCCCCAGCGCCGCTCGCCCGTGCCCCAGCGCCTCTCCCCGGACATCCACCGCCGCTCGCCACTTCCCGAGATGACCGACGGCCCGGCGTCCTACTCCTGCCGGCCCACCACCCACCACCTGCGGGCCAGCTTCCAGGGCCGGCGCAGCTACTCCGAGTTGGCGGACCCCTCGGCCTACCAGCGGCCGCCTCGCTTCACCCTGGATCCGGTGTCCACGCTGCCTAAACCCCGGCCCTATGCAGAGGGCTACGTCAAACAAGGGGTTCCCCAGCCTGGGCCCCCAGGGGGAAGTGGGGGTAGTCTGGCAGGAAGCCCCCGCCACAGCCGTGAGCCTCACTTTCCCATCTCAGAGGTACCCCATCTGCGTTTTGATCCGCCTCCGGGTCCCGCCCCCCTGCTGCCCCCGGCGCCGCCACAGTCCTCCGAAGATGAGGAGGAGTGGGCCTGTGCCCACTCCAGCAGCCCCCCACGCACCCTGGGGGCGTCAGCTGCCACCTCCTCTGTTCGGGGACCATCCTCCTGCTCAGCTTTTCCGATCCCCACAGGGCCAAACACTCTCAGCTGCCATCCACCTGGCTACATGCACGCCGATCACGCCCAGTCCTGGCCCTCCATCAACGTGAGTCAGTGCGCAGATTATCCGGAATCTTCTTTGATACGTTACTCCGGAAAAAGTACATCTGCATGAATTAGGGAGGCTTAGCTGCGTCACTTGAACACCTTTTTCTTGCTCATAGAGACGCCAGTGTTAAGCTGAAGTTGTTGTAAAAGATGTTGAGAATTACGTATTTATTTCTGGAAGCGCAACATGCAGTTTTGCAAAGCAAATGAATTTACTATTTCGATTAATTCTTCAAAGCTGCTAATAACCCAAGTCTGTTGAGCATAGAATAAAACAGCAATGAAACCTGTGGGAAATGTAAGCAGCTACCTGAGTAAAAAGGTTAGCATACAGGCACGCCGTGTGTGACGGTATTTTAATGGTAGATTTTAATTGATTTCAGCTGTGGATGGAAACTGAGGAGAATGACATCCGGAGTTGTCCGCTGTGTCAGCTGATCTTCCCTGTCGGTTACCCTGACGATGCTCTCATCAAGCACATCGACACTCACCTGGAGAACAGCAAGATCTGAGGCACACGCCTGGGTTCGGCCATCGTGCACCTTGTGCAGTCTCAGAGCGTTTTGTAAGAGCGCCACATGTTAGCTGGGTATCATTTTCCAGAGTTGAGTCATGCATGCATTGCTGGAAGGAAGCAGAAACTGCAAAAAAAGATAAATAAAGCAATTAGAGAGGCCCATTTTAGAAGAAACATTTGTCTGTTCTCCTTTACTAATTGACTGTTTCCAAGTCTCCATCCCAGGGTATATCTTGTACAGCGTGGTGAGTGAGGGTCGATGCTATCAGGGACTTTCAGAATGACAGGTGGATCTGTTTGATGAGACTGTAAATTGGCTGAGATTTGATGTAGAGTGCCGGTGTTCGACGGCAGCTGTGAATCATTGCCGATGTCTGCGGAGCATCCTGCCGCCACATCACTTCAAGGCGCCATCACCGCCGCCGTCACCGTCGCTCGCCATCTCAAGCGCACACTAATGAAGATGCGCGACCTTTGAAGCGCCTGCACTTTCATTCACGTCAGCGACTGTCTGTCCTCTCGTGGATGCGTTCAGGACGGCCATGCACAGCATGCGCAGAGGAGCGGAGCAGCTGCTATCAGTCTGCTGGCTGGCCTTTACTGTGCAACGGAGCCCAGACCTTTAGGTTCCCACCTCATGATCTTAGGAAGACATCTATTAATTCCTCTGACAAACTCACGGTACCTACAGACTGCATTTTGGTAACTGTTTAGCAGATAACTAAAGCCTTTCTCCTAGAGCAGTAGATTTTAATTGCATCTTTCAAAGGGAGCAGTAGGTACAAACTTTCATTTTAACTAAGCGCTTAAAGTAATTATTTTAATAACTGAGCTAATATAGTGAGCTTTCTTTGTGTTCATGTTAGTAGCTAAGAGAGAGCAGGAAGGCCTGTACACAGTTGTCCAGGGCCAAGAATGGATAAAATGCTGCTTGAACAGGCACTAATTTCACTTTCGGAAGTTTTGGGATGTATTTCCCAAAGCAGTCATGTCATCTGTCATGTTTTCCTGTTTTTTGGGATGTTATTAAACGAGATTTCATTTGATCCAGGGAGCAAGTGTAGTCAGTTATTCAAGAACTGTACTCAGGTTTGCCAGCATTGAAACAGGTGACAGACGATGTGGTTAAGAAGCCCAAATGTCTCTCACCATGTGCCATGAGCTTGTAGGTCAGGGGTTTAATTCAGATTAAGTGTGCTGCTTTTAATTGTTTCCTTTGTGCATGCAAGTGACTTGATTAAGAGTTTTTGGTAAGGAAAAAAAACACTTAGTGGGAGAATACAGACCTGACAAAATTCTTTCCTGTCAGCTAATTTGAATGTAGTAAGTACTGCTGGTATATATAATTTATTTTATTTTTTAAACAAAAGGTATCGCTCTTTCTTTTTTTCAATCAAGTGATTGAAAGTTTTATTTCTGAATTTTTATAATTTTGCCCCACACACATTGATACTGTATGGTTTTTGAGTATAAGGTGCCAGGACGTCTGTTTCATGACTAACTGCCTTCAGTTGTTTGCACATGAGCTGCTTTTCGTTACGTCTTCCTGAACATTAGAGGAACGCAGTGCTTATTTTACAGCTCAAGCTGAGACCATAAAGAAAGACCAGTGGTGACGTTAATTCATTTTTGCACCTCGCAAAAGCCATGTCAAATCCCACAGATGCGTGTCTCTTATGATGAACGTACCAGACAGACAGCTTGCTGTCTGATCCCACTGATTTATATTCATTCATCAAACCACCAGTTTATAAATATGATGAAGCATTGCAATGATCTGAAGTGTTGGTTGAAATCAGTCCACAGAACAGAAGATTCCATTTTGAGTCTGCCTGTTTCACCTTTAGCTCCTGGATGATTCTGAGATCTTGAACTCTCATAAAGTTACACAGAGGCTTTCAGAAGTACTCTTTTTATGGCTGATTATGTAATGCAAGGCCAGATTGTACATGGCAGTTGCTCCCTGATGTCTCCTTGAGAAACCACAGCCATTCCATGTAGTTTTTCTGTAAACTAAGTGATCCTCCAGCACATAATTAGTGGAATACAATTTGCTAGAGATGAGCTAGAACAAAAATATAAGGATTGGCTGAAGAACTCAGAATGATGTTGCTTTGAAAAACAATTGATTGAATTCCTGTTTTGAAAAACTTGATTGAGTTCCTGTTCCTTTTTAATCAGTGTTGCTAATTGGAGAAGAATGTTATTGAATCTCCAAGAGTTATAGTGTTTAACTGACCTTTGGTTGCTGAGCAGTGCCAAAACCTTTAAGATCTTTTAAGTACATGTATCTAGTGGTGGGGCACGCACAGGTATGGTTTTGTGTAAGCTTTAGTAGTAGCTGAAATCGATTTCTCCATTTTGTGGTGTCTAGAAAACAGAAACATACTGTTATTAGAACTTGTGTCTGTCTGGAATCAGTATGTTTTCCAGATATTTGTCTGGCTTCCTTCCCTGTCCTCTGGATTTCTCTCTTGATCTGGGGGGAGTTCAGGGGAATTCAGGGTGACTCTAGGTGACTGAACGCATGTGTGCATGTCTTTGATGTATGTTGACCCAGAAGAGAAAATGAAACATAGCAAAGTGTTATCAGGACAGGTTCCCCATAACGGAAAAGTGATATAGTGAGTAACACAACCTGGTATTAGACATAGGTATTTTCCCTTTTCCCTCCATTTTTATGTTCAATGCCCAAATGAAATATAGGCAAGGACAGTGAATTGCATTGAGACTGATGCTGATCTGCAAATATAGTTTGGATCTATTTTATAGATTTTTTTGACATGAGGTGAAGCAGTGGGTGACTCCATGGCCCTGACTTGATGCATTGGGATACCGTTGGCAAAAAAGTTGCATATCTCTGTTGAGTAGATAAAACTGCCTTGTGTGAATATGATGCTAATTAAAATACTTTCGGTGTGACTTTTAAAAATACCAGCTGTCCCCCACTGTAACTAGTGGAGTATTTTAGAGTTTTCAGCTGTTGTGTTTGTAGCTATTTTTTTGCACTTGTGTACTTGCTTAGAATTTTTCTGCCTACCGTATGGCACACTGGAAACTACTCATTATGTTTTCATTAAGGATTTGACTCTCAGAGAGAATAGAAGGTGTCACAGAAAGTTTCTGCAATTTTATTTTCGGCAAATAACTGCGGAAGATGTCTTCATGTTTTACGTTTTCAGTTTGGAGCATAACATCTGCTGTGGTCCTCTGTAATTAACTACTGAATTCTTACAATATTTAATGTATCAGCAATAAAAACTGTGCCATCTATCTATCTATCTCTATCCATCCATCTATCTATTTATCTATCTATGTATCTGTCTGTCTGTCTGTCTCTCTGTGTAATCTGTTTGCTAATTTACCTATTTAGCTGTTTAGCTTGTCCGTAATTATGCCATTATATTTTAGTATTTTTGCTTTACCGATCCTTTATGGTTTTCTGTCATTGCCACAAACCGGTGGCTTTGCTGCCTGATTTATAACACCTCATGTATCTACAAAATCAGTCACAGTGGCAAATCAGGTTCTTCACAACCTCTACAACAATTGTGCTCATTTTCATGATGCATGCGTTTGATCCTGACTACAGTTTGATTCTACAGTTGAAAGGCACAACATTTCATGCATATTTCAATTACTATATCAATGTAATTATCTCCTGTCGATGTTTAATTGCTGTTAGTGTGAAAGTTGTTTTTATCTTGTGTGTTTTATTCGCAGAGTGCCACACCGTCATCATTTTGTCAGTGTTAAAACAGAATTTCAATTATTTGTATTTATGACTTTCGAAGTGTAATGGGTATCAAAATGCATCAGATATGTTCAAATGATGTAATAATTCACACATAAAAATATCTAAAGGGATGCTTTCCTTTTGTGTGGCTGCCTTCTACCGCTGCATTCTGTTGAGAATGCTTGTCACCCTCCTTGTTCCCTCCCACATGCATAGTCAGATTCATCCAGTTACATCCTGTCCCATGCTGCTTAAAGTTGCACTTCTCTCCGCAGCAATCCCTTTTGAAACATGCTTTCTTTTCTAATGCTGATTATGCACCCATCACTTGATAGATTTATTATGAATGTCAGGCCTTGTCCGTAGTAGTCCTATGAACAAGCCCTCCAAGGAAATCCCTTTCTTAGAATTTTTTTAATGCATAACTTATAGAGGACAAAGAATTGGTTGCTTATGTGATCTTAACATTGTGGTAAAGGACAGAGGTTGAAAGTAAAAATTCCTCTACAGTGAGCCCTAATTTAACAAAACTTCCATGAATTTTTGGCTTGTATTGTTTCAGAAACTTCCCGTCCTGTTCCCTGCATATAACTATATTTGTTTGGTTATATGCGTTAATCAGTAAGCATTAGCTTCAAGTGAACTGTCAGTTTAAATCATTAAGCCAAATGTGTTTGATTTGTTACTATATATTTTTGTCATACTCAGCTGAATTTTGTGTTAAGAAATTTCAGTAATGGCAAAATGAAGATGTGACTCTTATAGATTCCCTCTTAAAAAGGAAATTTCAGTTTTTCAAACATTTGATAATGAAAATGAGAGATTAGGCCTAATTAGACAATTTGCCTTTGTTTGCAACATGCACCACACAGTACATTTTATCAAAGCCGTAGTTCTGATGAATGAAGACTTTATTTATTTTATATAGTAAAACTGAAACACTACTAAAAATTATAGTAAGTCTCCCACGATGCATTATGTTGATTGTTAAGTCATTGTTTCAACCAACTCATTCGATTGCATACATACAGGACCATCATGATTAGGCCAAAAAGTGAGACTAGGAAGCAGGTAAATAGTACCAAATGTAAAAAGTTGCAATTGTTTAACCTGTGGATGTTTTGTTGAATTAGGAGCAAAATGTCCATATTTAATTATTCAGCTGTTAAAGCATCAGAATTTGTATATAGCATTACTCAACGCAATGTAAATACTTGTATGTTTTTAATGCATTATCCAAATCCACTAATACCACAAAGCAAAAACAGTGTGACAGTCTAGCCATTATTCACAAAGATTTAACTCAGGAGTTATTTAAAGATTTGCTCTTTTTTTTAAATCCAGTTCCATAAAGCCTGTGAACGTGGAACATGAAGCTTCTCTAGAATCGTCTGTTTTCTCCATCTGCAGTCGCTTCGTTACAAAAAAAAAACTTGTGATAGTACAGAATAAAGTTCTTAAATAACTCAGGGGGCAAAGCTTTGTGAATATGGCTTCTCTTTAGGGCACCTCACCCCCCACGGGGACTAAATAACACTAGCCAAAGTTTTCAAGGCATTTAAGTAATACTAATGGGGAACACTAATAGGACTATTTTGTGATAGCACTTGCTAGTTTGAGGATTTCGAAATAGACAAATTGTACAAAAGCTTTACTTTTTTGTTTTGTAAATACTGTGAAAAATAAACTCTTACTTGCACTGAAACTTGCACTGTGCTCATTTCAGTACTTGTGAAGGAATGCAACGGCAGCAGGGGCGTTAATGGTGGCTCGCAGGAGTAGCTGTGCTTGCTACCTTTCTGGCCTCGTGAAGGCATGTGCCCGGCAGTTGCAGTGGCGCTAACGGCAGCACGTGGGAGTACAGTAGCTGTGCTTGCTACCTTTCTGCCTTTGTGAAGGAATGTGCCGGGCAGTTGCAGTGGCGCTAACGGCAGCACGCGGGAGTAGCTGTGCTTGCTACCTTTCTGGCTTTGTGAAGGAATGTGCCGGGCAGTTGCAGTGGCGCTAACGGCAGCACGCGGGAGTAGCTGTGCTTGCTACTTTTCTGCCCTTTTCCACGGCCCTTTTTTGGTGGTATCTGTCCCTGTCGCCAAAATCTCTACAATAAAATCCAGAATTTATACTCCAGTTACAAATTATCTTAAAAGGCCAAATATATTGTGATTCCTTAGTAATAAAGTGTGACCCCTGCTGTAGTCACCGTGCCAGGTGCTTTTGGTCTTGGCTTCCAAGGTTTGGTAAGTTTGAGCGTATTATAGACCGTTTGTAGCGTTGTGCAACTGCGAAAACACGAGACCTCACCCAGAATAAAGAAATGCTCTTATGTATTTATATAGTTGAAATGGTTTCAGGCTTAAAGTTTGTGCTTTCTAGGAGTTCAGCTGGGTGAAGGAGGTGGAAATCTAGATATTGAGTTTGGTAAATGCTAGGAAAGAAGCTGGACTTGAGAGTTCATCCATACATAAATCTTTTGTAACCATTTATCAAGTGTAGGGTGCAAGGTTAGATAGTGAGCTAAATTAATGCTATGTATATGTGTTTGCCATTTTGTGCACGTAGAGTTTCTTATTTGGGGTTTATAAATAAAGAGCATTGTTCATATGTTTATTTTGTGGCTGCTTTTTTAATTACAGTGTAACCTTGTTCGTTCCTCCCTCTCCCCACCACCCAGATTCATAATTATCATAAATATAACAAGAACACCTTGAATTTTTTAATTGTATGCTATTCATCTTTCCAGCATAGATATACTCAAATTGGTGCACAGAGTGCAAATTTTTTACCGATTGTCAAATTTCTAATATGAATAAATCATCTAATTATAATTAGTTATATTGAACTTGAAAGTTGTGTTTTTCCCCTTCAGTTTTGTATGTGAAGCAGGGAAATTTACCTCTGCAAAATAAGAGTTCTCTGATTTCATGAAATCATGTGACTGCTATACATGATCGTGTGTCATAGCCAGTATAGTGACAAATGGATGGAATCAATTCTTCAGTCTTTTGCCACCGACTCATCACCTCCTACACCCAAAGTGTGATTGCATACTTTTTCACTTCTGCTTCAGATGATTGATGTTTTTCTTCCACTTCAGCTCTTTGACCAGGCGAAGCAGATGTAATTTGTGTCTGTGTGATACAGCCCTGCTCTGCTGGGACAAAATGAAAGCTGAAATCTGTCATAGCCTGACAAACTCCAAAGAGCATGACCTTTTCTCTCTGAATTCTTCACCAGGGCCAATAAGGTGGCATCAACAAAAATATATTGATTTTACCCTCTCCAGAAAGACAGGTCCTTCACATTATGGCTGTAAGCTAGTCAACAGTCCTTTGAAGTTCTGATGTATCTACCCAAAAACAATTTCACACCCAAACTGAGATATAACAGTGTTTACAATCAGATGTGGAAACATTTGCATAGGAGTTGTCTTTCTAGGTCTCTTTATAGGACAAAAAGATTATTTAGCAGCAGTATTGGGAATGTCCATAATGTATAAATCCAGGCCAAGGTTTTGTTTCAGCCAACCAGTTGAGTATAAAGAGTCACATTCATAGCGTACTCAACTGGCTGGTTTGAAGCAAAACCTTGGTCTTTCTTGACTTGAACTTTCCACCTCTGTTTGTAATGGACAGTGTTGGGCATTTCAGGTCCAGAAGCTACAAATCCAGACCATGATTTTGTTTCTACTCAGCAGCTGAATACTCTGTGACCATGACTCCTTATGCTGAACTGGTTGGTAAAAACAAAATCCTGGTCTGGATTTGTAGCTTGTAAACCTGAAATGCCAAACACTGGTAATGGATTACTGTTCTGAGTAACATCCCCAACACTGTTTAAGAGTACAGCTACTCCTGCCATATTGTTGGCATCACATGCAACTAAAACAATAAAATGCTGTTATCTCAAACAGATAATTTTGTATTGAGCTAGATAGGGCTTTGTGTCGGCCCAACATGATGGTAGGTAGCTATGTACCCATTCAAAATTGCTATAGCCTTATTAATAATTGGCACTGAACATTTCCCATTTAACTGATGGGCCATCTTTCTAAGGGCTATCACGAAATCCAGTGGTCCACTTTTTTAGGTTGCTGGTACTGTCTCAAGCCATTTAATTGTATTGTTACTCAGCAGATCAAGTCTTTATCATCAGTACTAAAGATAATAATCTTAGTCATTGTAAGGATGAGAGCGTGAGTACATTTATAATAAGTTTCACATTTTCATTATATTTCACTGGGTAATATAGTATCACACCTCCAATTCTGTGTGGTTGAATACAGCCCTGTGTGTGTGTGTATGTGCGTGTGAGTGGATTATGTTAATATTACATTGTGGGGACCAAATGTCCCCCACAATGTAATAAAAATCTGTTATTTTGATGTTTTGGGGACCATTTTCCAGGTCCCCACAAAGATCAGTGAATGCAATCAAAAAATGAAAAATGCTTGTATGTTGTTTGGTTACTTATGGTTAGGGCTGGGTAGCGGTTAAGGTCGTCATGTTGGGAATAGAGTTTTCCCCATGGAAATGAATGAGGAGTCCCCACAAAAATAATTACAGAGCTGTGTGTGTTAGAGAGTAAGAAAGTGAGAGCGTATATGACAATGTACGTGTCAGCATGTTTCACTTATCTTTCTGAGGGTTTCCTCCAGATACAAAAGTTCTCTGTCAATATCCAAAGGTGAGTTTGTGACTATTTTTGTGCATGAACATAATGAGACCCAGTGATATGACTGAAGAAGATGGCTGAGTTAATATCCTATGTGGTAACACCAAAACAATGCTACAGGTGTCAATTAAATTTTTAATAAGTACGCTATGGTTTATTCCCGTGCATCATGTGTTGGCATTACCACACTGTTTTGTGTTAAGCTGCAGGTGCATTGAACAAAATGTTATTAGTGTAAGAAAAGGATTTATTGTTGTATGATTATGACATACAACCAAAACGACCAAGTGCTTAGGGAATTGATTGCAGACAGTTTGGAGGGGCAGATAACTGCTTGATGGACAGAAAATATCAGACATGGATGAAAGAGATTGCTTATTAAATAGTATTCTTGGGTCACTAACCTCTCTACATCTTCAACCTTATCACCATGGGAAATACCAAAGAGCTACCTAAGGACATCAGAGACAAGATTGTTGACCTTCAAAAATGTGAAATGGGCTACAAGATCATCAGCAAGCAGCTTGGTTAGAAAGTGACAGTTGTTGGTGCAATTATTAAAAAATGGAAGAAAGACAAAATAACTGTCAATCACGCTCTGTTTGGGGCCCCAAGGAAGATCTTATCTCATGCAACATGAATGATCTTAAGAACAGCGAGAGCTAACCCCAGAACTACACGGGAGGAGCTTCTTAATGATCTCAAAGCAGCAGGGACCACAGTCAGCAAGAAGACCATCCCGTCATTACAGTGCTCACTAAGTACTCCTGTTCAAGAGGGCCCATGTTCAGGACCTTCTGAAGTATGAGAACACCTGAATAATTGCAACGAGGCTTGGAGGAATGTCATGTGGTCACATGAGACCAAACTCGAGCTGTTTGACATCAACTCTACTTGCCTTGTTTTGAGGAAAAGAAACGCTGACTATAACCCCAGGAACACCATCCCTACTGTCAAACACGGAGGTGGAAGAATTATGCTTTGGGGGTGTTTTTCTTCCAAGGGTACAGGATGCACCGCATCAAAGGAAAGATGGACGGGACCATGTACCGTAAAGTCCTGGATGAGAACCTCCTTCCTTCAGCCACTGCTTCAGTGGGTGGGTCTTCCAGTGAGATCACGACCCGAGGCATATGGCTAAGGCAACAAAGGAGTGATTCAAGAAGAAGCACACTATGGTCATGGGGTCCCCTAGCATTTCTCCAGACCTTAATCCCATAGAAAACCTATGGAGGGAACTCAAGCTTCGTCTATCCAAGTGATTTGAAGTAACTCTGCAAAGAGGAGTGAATGAAAATTCCTGATGATCTGCATGCAATCCTAGTCACTGACTACAAGAAATTTCAGACAGCTGTGCTTCCAAACAATGGTTATTCCACCATTACTAAAGCATGTGTTCCAAGGGATTAAATACTTATTTCCTGAGATGAATGATAAATTGGTTTGTAACTGTGAAATAAACCTACCACTGAAAGTATAGACTTCTCACTTCTTATCCTACTGGATTGCAGGGGGTCTGGAGCGTATCCCAGAAGCAACAGGCACAAGGTGGGGAGCAACCCTGGATGGGGGGCCAGCCCATCACAGGGCACAGTGACATACCAACCACTCACACATGCACACCTACGGGCAATTTAGGAACTCCAATTAGCTTCAGCATGTCTTTGGACTGTGGGGTGAAACCGGAGTATACGGAGGAAACCCCATGATGACACGGGGAGAACATGCACATCCACACACATGTAACACAGGTGGCGACTCGAACCCGGGTCCCAGAGGTGTGAGGTAACAGTGCTGACCACTGCACCACCCCCCATCTCTTTATTAATGGGTCAATTTAAGAATTCACCAACAGGGAGCCAAATAATTATTTCTCTCATCTCTCTATCATAAGGGGGGATAATTAGGATTCTGTACTTTTGGCTGTGTAACAATTCGAATCTCACAACCTTCGGGATTGATAAAAATTCAGTTTACTTAATCTAATGTAATCTTATTCTATTTTAACATCATCTCGTCTAATGTCATATCATCTTATTAAGGTGAAACTTCTGAATAGAAATCTTACCGCACTACTTACCAGTTTAGACAACCCACCTATCTATCTTCCAGCTGCTTATAGTACTTGGAAACAGTGAGCCAGAATGCCAGTCCCCTGCAGTGCTCATATGCACACTGCCAGCCATTTATACATAATATTTAGGCTAACTGTACGTCTTTGGACTGTGGGAGGAAACCAAAGTACCCAGGGGAAACCTGCAGAACATGGGCCAGAATATGAAGGGCTGCCCCTGAGCCACCATGCTGCCTTCACTGCAGAATTAGACGACTAGTGGAAACTCAGCCTCAAAAAAAGACATAGTGATTTAGCCACAATGTAACCAGACTCCGTGTCAGATTTCAAGTACTTTTACTATTTAGGGTACTCCAGAGTAATGGGCTATTGGCTTTTAGTCTAGATACATAGTAATGTGGTTGGCTGTTGGTTTTAATCCCCTACTATACTCTTTAAAACTACTCATTCACTTGTTTCTTTTTTTCTTTCTTCTTTTTTTTAATTCAATGATTACTGTGCAAGGCTACGGATGAGTAGCTCTTCAACGTCCTGGTCTGCAGTCTGAGTGACAATTTGTAATCATCTGCACAGTGTTGCGTTGTGTTTCACCAGTGATTGTTTCCAGAAGTTCCTTGCTAGACACTCCACTGACACTCTTACAGGCGTTTTCGGGAGATAATTACACTCAAGATAAGACAGTCGTGTATCACAGCCAAATGTTTATTCTTAGTAGTAGTCCATCTAATAGTTAAATAGGCTTCGTGTTATTTGAAAGACGAAGTAGCAACATGAACCACGGAGCGATATGGTACCACAACAGGAATTAACACCCATTTAGACGTGTGCTGAATAGTCACTTGGGGTCTTTTTAACAAGAAAAGGGGTTTTTTATCAGAAGACTTGTAAAGTTACCTCTGATAGTGGGGGAGTTCAAAGAATGAGAGCTCTGGGGGTTTCCTACACCGATAGAAAAAATAGAAAAAACAGCTAAAACAAAACAAATGAAACTGACCCAAAGCCAAGGTTCAGGTAAGTATACTTGTCAAATGTGGCAAGACCTGAATGTGGAGCTGCATTACACATGGCCTCACTTCTGCATTCTCTGTTGCACGTTCTCTGATTTTTCTCAATTAAATACTACACCTATTAATTGTTATTATTAATGACCTCCATATTTCTGGTAAGTGTTATGTGGAAAAAGTCAGTTATAAAGTCATTGTTTAAGAATCTTAATCTAATCTAACCTTGAAATGATAATAGACTATACTGTATGTACAGGGCACCTGCATAAAGTAATTGTGCATTACAGCCTTCTAATGAACTGCGAGCATTTAAGAATCAATAGAAGTTTGTTAATTCCTATGTAAGCAAAAATAAGTGTAAGAAGAATAATACGAACGATGTTTTGGAAACAAGTTGTGTAAAAATGCAGGCCCCGGGAACACGTGGTTCTGCATGCAGTTAAATTATCATCTGTCCTGCACATGTCTGCATGATTTGCTGACTTTCAAATAGCCCGAGTAACAGTTATAATGCCTGTTACGTCTCTAAATGAGTCGAGGCAATGGTAATGAAACGGCGCCCGAAATGCCCAACCCTGCAGTGCACGCACACAAGGCACAGTTTCATTGTGTTGACACAGGGCTAAGCTTCAGACATGCAGGCACTCGATGAACCCGCCCATCCTGTTCTGGAAACCACAGGGCCATTATGAGGCAGCTGCAGTGCAGCACATGCTTCTTGGCCCCTGTCCTCTTTTACTCGACCCTAACGCAACAGCACAAACTCCTATAAATAGACCTAAACTCGGTGCTGTTGTTCTCTATTCAACAGTAGCTCTGAAGCCCTCCCACCTCGCACACACACAAACACACCGCTGGAAGCGACCGCTGCCACCACACACACTATGACCACCCACCTACACACAAACCCCAGTACCTTCATCTGACAGCATAAATACGTTTCTTCTCCGTTCTCAGACCAAGTTCTCTCCATTTCAAGCACCCCACAAGCAAATAAAATGTCAGAAACCAGGTAGTTTAGCAGAATCGCTGAGAGCAACTTGTATTGATGTACTGATGCGAATTCAACAGCCACTCGGTCTGTGCAGAAAATGGCTACACAGCATTTACACTTTATTTTAGAATTTTAAGAGTTTAAGATTGTTTCCATTCCAAAGTATCATATAACCATTTAGAACTGTCTCACGTAACTATTCTTCAGCCCTTTTTAAAAATGCATAATCTGTGTTTTTCCTTGAAATACTTTAGAAGCATTGATTTTTACTAAACCATACAGACATAATGGAGTGCATTGTAAGAGAATGCATGGACAGATAAATCTATACTACATTTCATAAACTTGTGATAAAATTTCTCAGTAGGCACAAAATGTTTTGTCTATGTGTCATCAGACAGGAAATTAGATGTATTTAAGTATCCCTTTATATTTATCAGTGCTGTATACCATATCTCCATTCATCTCTTCATAGCTGTGCTACTGTGTTAATCGAGTTAGCTGGAGTGCTACTACATAAGTGACTAGGACTTATTGGCACATGTCTTTAGGTCGAATGTGACGCCACAAAGTACTGTAGGCACATTTTTTTTCTAGACATTCGTGCTGAGAAGGAAATATTTCTATTTCAGAAATGCAGAGATTTATGCAAAGAATACAGGGCAGCCTCAAATACATCCACACAGTGTAATGATTGACACCTAATCTAATAGGCAGATTTAATCACAAGCAGTTTTAATTTGCAGTTATATCCAGCCTCTAAAGGATTGCACAATACATTTTTAGAGCTGAACTTGAAGGGACTGCTAGCAGGAAAAGGTATTTTTACAAATTGCTTCCTTCGTTTTTTGTAGTGTGAAAGTGTTACACTTGATTACACAAAATGACTGCATGGACAGGAAGATTCTAAACCTTCTCACCTGACTGTTGGCAAAGTAGCTCACAAACTGAAATTCATTCATTAACAGTATACGAAGCAGGACTTCTTGGAAGGCGACAGCTCAAACCACGTGCTGTCAAATTCTGGAACTCTCCTAGCCTCTTGCCATTTTACTAGCTCATCTATTTTCTTTCCAGAATATTATATGCATTTCACAATACAATTTATTATCATCAGGATATAATCGCACACAAAACCTAAGAGGCATAACAGCAGCACCCATCTTGTGATTTGAACCCTCAATCAAGGCTGTATTCTGCTCTCATTTCAAAGTATGTTCTCTGTGATTACACCGCGGTTCCATAAGTACTTTGAACTTTTAAGACGTTTTACCCTCTTGAATACAGGTATGCAGACTGTAAAACAGATGGACTTAAGGATCTCTGTATTTTACATTTATCGATGCTGTAAGCCACGTGTCTTATTCAAAGCTGTGTTAACAGGAGTGCTACTGGAAATGTGACTAGCAAATATACTCTGATTTATTGGCACTTTTCTATGGGTCAGATGTGATGCCACGTGGTATGTAGATCTCCATGAGGTGTAACAAGGATGATGTGACAGAGAGAGCAGGGTCACAGCTGCCATGTTTTTGGTGTCACATTCAGCCTTATCCCCCATCATAAGTCTCCAATTCCACATTTGAACGCACTCCTTAAGAAATCTGACCCTCTATAAATGTTCAGAATTATGATTTTTTTTTTTAATCCTGGTATGATGTAATTTGTGTGAATTTTGATGGTACCTATATGGCATTTCAATAAAGTTAAGTAAAATGTTTTTTGTTTTTACTTACTTAATTATCAAAAGTTTATGTTAAGTTGAATTATGACTTTTATCAACCAGCAAAATGTAGGTATTATTGCCACATAGACCACCTTTAGGCTGTAAGTACAGTATTAAGTATATTTCTTTGACAGTTCACAAGCTCTCATAAATAACCCATAACCTGCAGTATCTATGAACTACAGGTGAATAGAACATGAAGCACACAGTGCAGGGAGATTTTGAACCTTCATGCCATTTTAGGTAATTCAGGGAGGCTGTGGCCTGTCAGTGCTTCTGCACACATTAGGGACCGCCTTGGATCTCTGGTAATATTCAGTGATGGTGCTGGGATTTCCCAGGGTGGTCTCATTTCACAGTGAATAACTTGCTCAATCCCCACCAACCTCCCCACTTCTCCATCTCTCAATCGATCTCCAGCCTTAAATGAACAGCAAGGGACACACGATTTTGTTTACCAAATATCACATTTTCTGTTACTGGTACCGGCGACTGTACTCAAGTCCATTGGAAGGCCTGTTTTATTTTCAGCAGTTTGCCAGGCTGTGACTTTAGTTATGACCTACGTAATGAAAATAAATCTCAAAGTTGCAATGATAGCAGTACAACTCCCAGCCCTTAGTATTTTTGCATACTCTGTCTTGTCCACTAGGTGGCCAGCCAGCCTAAGGGAAACTAAAAAGGCTGCAGCACAATGGACAGTGACCTTTCCCAGGGATCAAATGTAACCAGTTCTACTCCCGCCTGTAATAATGAGAGTCGGGCTTAAACTCTGTTGCTACATCATCGCTCTCATAGCTGCCACGTGCCTTACATCATAGCTGCACATATTTTTACTGAAATAATCTACACACGCTACTTAAATTACAGTAACTCAACAAATGATATAGATATAAGAAAAGATGGTTCACTACTCTAAAAATGTTTTGCCAGTCATACGTAGTATAATCCATTGTATTACAATCTTCATTTGTTCTTATTTACACAAATGTAATATTTCTTTAATCAAACCACTGGCCTTTTCAATTGTTTTATTGATTTATTATTTATATTTCTGCATTTCAAGATATTTATAATCCTTCCACTTTTCATTACCATGAATGTTGCTCCTCATGCTTACGGATGGAGGAATTTACATCAAATTGTTTCCTTTCGTGTAAGTAATAAAGAAGCATTTACACGTTTTGTTTCCTGGCAAGCTGATCACAGATGGATGTTTCATACGGCATGAGTCTAGTCTGCCGTTTCCCTTCACATACTGTCAGCTCTCAGTAACCACCATGCCACTTGCAATATGGAAATTTTGTTTTTAAGCAGAAATATCAGGAATACATAACATTTCCTGGGTAAACAAAAATAGAATTTTCTGGGTATATAACGTTTGGTAACATTTTACTTGGGGGGACGTGAATATTATAGTGGTACATGCTAATTTAATGTGTGTGTGTGTGTGTGTGTGCAGGAAGCGAAATGACCAGTAACTAAGTATTTCTTAAGTATTCATCCCATGCATGTTCATCGTTAATCAACCATGATTTGTTGTTGAGTAGTAAATGAGTTGTTAAGTGTCCCCCCCCCAAGTGAACTCTTCCCATTATTAAGTAATTGGTTAACTGTTAACTAATATAGCGCCTGGATAGTAACAGGTGTCTCTCAAGGGTGTGTCTGTTTATATACACAGGAAATTTACCAGTCACACTGTATATGCTTTTGGGGAGGAATTCCCATTTATATTCTAAAGTTTTCCTGGCATTCCCATTTAAATTCTAGCATTTAATTCACAATAGATCAGGAATATTATCTTTTCACTAACAAGAAATCACATGGGTTTTCAGAACGCAGTGAAAAATGCCTTTGTGGCCGAAAATCCAGAAGCCATGTGTCTCATATAAAATATGAACTTTTGTCCCTTATTTATTTAATTTATTTGTTATCATACTTCACCTATTTAAAAAAAACAGTGGTACTTGGTAAAAAGCCAAAACAGATTTAGAAAGCAGATAGCTGGCAATAAAGACTCATGAGGTGACGTACTTCCACTGTGCTCGGTCGCTCGGCTCGGCTCATCGGCTGTCAGCGGTTTCCTTTGCTCTTCACACTAATCAAGCAGTGATATACATCTGCACCCCTGCTAATGTAAGAAGATTTGACATTTGTTGAATACAAATGGACCTTCCGTCTTCCAGGTCTGTAATCTTTGTGCATACTGCACATCAGGCTTTGGATGCTGCGCAAAACTATCAGCATGACCAGGTAGCTGGCAACAGAGCATACATGCTTTAAAGACCAGACTTCACACTGATTTACTGTATGTGCAGGAAGCGAAATGAGCAGAGCGATGGGAATATATATATAGGGTGAAGTTAGACATCGGACAACAAACCAAAATGAGCAAACTGGCACTAAATACGTAATTGGATTATTCGGGTATTTACACAGACATCTCCAGCCACAAAACAAAGCAAAGATAAATGCAGAAGCCTTTGACTACTCCAGGCTTTGATCAGTGACAAAACCATCCACATGGTGTTTCATGAATCTATATTCATAAAAATGTATTAAATGTAAATTCATTGATCAATAAATAAGTAAATATATCTTTTCAGTTTGCTGAAAGCAGTTCAGTGCCTTAGTTGTGTATGAGCCTGCTTTCGGCCAGTATCACTGCAAACATGCAACCATTTATAAATCGTGCTTGGAGCCTGTCCCTGGGGGCACACAATACAAGGCAGGAGAGCACTCAGAGGAGGTGCCTTTCCATTGCAGGACATACATAGTCACACTCAAACACTATAGGTGCTTTAAAGACGTGACTTTGCCCAACTGCAGGGTGTTTCTCAATATAGTACTTGACCATACTTGTACCTGTTTTACGTCATCTGCCAAAGACCAGCTCCAGTACTCAAAATCAGAAGTACAGAGGGTGGTAAAAATCCCCGGATGTTGTTCTTGCCCCACTGCAAATATCAAGGATATATCAATTGTGTCCTCGTCAAATGAATCCAATCCCATGATTCTTTGCACCCTAAGTTCATTCTTGGAGGCAAATTAGCAAGACCGGTATCGCCAAAACCACAAGTAAAATCTTTGTGTTCCTTGGTATTGGGAGAAAATCCATGTGACCTGAAGAGATCATGCAGATTCAATTAAATTTGAATTCAATTTATTTTTTGTACAGTTACACAACATTACACTAAGCAAGCTACTGGCGGCAGTAGCAAGGAAAAACTCCCTAGTACGAAGAAACCTTGGGAGAAACCATACTGAATGCGGGGAGTCCATCCGGGGGCCAGCAGAGCAAGTCCAAAATAACAAAGCCCTGGTTTAAATGCTACAGTTTGTTAAAAGCAGACGGTCCAGTGGAGACCTGGATGCTGATGTCTGGGCATGCAGGTGATACTCATGGCAGGATGGATGCTGGTCCAGGCAGTAGAGGTGTCACAGCAAAGTAAGTCATGCACTTGATCCCCCACAGACAGACTGGAGGTGAGATTCAACCCCCAAAACCTAGAAGTTCGAGGCGACAGTGCTACCTTTTGAGTCAACATGCCAAAAAAATTACGTTCTTGTATTTCGTTGTATCCTGTATTTCAATGAATAAACAGCAATATGATGAAAATACGAAAACAGTACATTTATACAGCCTGCACTCAGAGAGTGCTGCAGAAGAGATGGACTGCCCCAGACAGCAAACTTAGGAGGAGAAAGTCACCACTGAAGTTTGACCTGTTGACCTGGGTTAGGCAGATGCTTGGATATGGGGGGTTGGGGGAAGAATTAAGCAAAGTATGGCAGGATTTGGGCTTGTTTATCTGAAATAAAGGAGGTAAAGAAAACAGACCTCAAAATGGCAGAGAAGCAGGATATGACCCATGCCGCCTTTCAGACAGATAACTGGATAACGACTCTGTTACCTGAATGCCGAGCAGCAGCATCTTCCTGCCTGCATTACAGAGGCCGTTGTTCATGTGTCTGTTATAATGTAAACAATAGGACCAAGAAGTCAAGCAACAATGGAGTGTGACTCTCCATCATTTGAAGGTGGATCCTGTTAGAGGTCTGTTTCTGACGGCTGCATCTCTCCTGAGCAACTGCTCTTGCCCTGGGTCTACAAGATTGGACCGACATTTTGGAGGTCAGATCACTGAAACTAAGCTCTTTTCTTTAGACAATATCAAAGTCTGATCAGTTGAAACAAGTGCTGTTTTCCTGTCCCTTCTATCCAGCCTTTCTATTCCTCTCAATCAGAGAAAATAATTATCATTACAGTCTTCAAAGTAGGTAAAGCGAGATGGGGCGTGTAAGCTTTCGCAAACTGATAATTATTTCCATACTGCATAAGTGCAAATGTATAACTTAGATAGACGTAAGCGTATTTTGATATGCCGAATCATGTATTTTTTAGCTAAGTAAGGCAAAATTTCCAATAAATGAATAGTCTATGTTTCAAAATCAGAAATTAAGTACAGAAATGAAATAAGAAAACAAGACTTTTATATATGTATTTTTCCATGAATACTAGTACCAATATTTGATGTAATTATGTGTCTGAATAATATATAACAACATGACACAGGCCTATAGTGTAGAGTGAAATTCAGTCCAGTGATTTTGTATAAGTGCGGCCTTTATAGGAAACAGAATCTCTGAAAAGAAATTCACCGTGAAGTTTCCTTTTTGGATATTATTCAGTGTCTTTCCATTCTGAGGTCTATGATCACAAACAACTTGAACCAACTCCCCCCCCCCGTACAAGCAGTTCCATAACCACACACCCTCAGAGATGTACATGCTCACCACGACCTCCTACACACGCTGCTCTCAGCTTCAGCTTTCAGGTAACTTACATATCTATTGGCACCTTTTCCTGGATTGTTTTTGTTGGGCTATGTATTCCGTGTTGTAAAATTCTGTGGCGTTTAAGCATGAAGTGTTTCATTTTGGTCTTCTTGCGTTTTAAAAGTCTTTCACAGGAGAACAACAACGTTATTAAAAGAATCAGGTACTGAGGTAAATTAGCTATCCAAATGAATGGTTTAGTTGATGGAAAGTCATAATAGTAATAACGTTATGCAGAATGACTTGAAGTAGCTTTTGAGTTAAATTGTTATTGTTTTCTGAATATATTTATTAAAGATGAAACAAGGACAATATTAAATTATTAATTGTAATTTCTCACCATAACAGTGTTTTAGAAAACCAAAGAAACGGAAAATTAAATTACATGGGAAGCACAAGTGCAGGATCACCAGCATATAATCTTTATGAAAATATCCCAGATCAGGTCCTGCCTGCCATGTCCAGCGAACCATGCTGTCTCCTCTCTAGCATGGTCCTAACAAGCCATGTCTATTACTTGTTTGTCTTACCTCTCATTCCTAATTCTCAGGCTAATCACTCCCAGCTGCTTCTCATTAGCTCCCTCATTACTTCCGTATATATATATATATATATATATATATATATATATATATACACATGCTTCCCAGTCTAGTGTTCCACAGTTTGGTCATTGATGCTGAACCTTCCTGTTGCCTGTGCCTTTCCTGGTTGTCTGTCCTCCCATTTGGATCCTTAATGCTGTTTGTTTCCGGTCTTTGGCCATTTATTTCAGTAAACTCCACGCCTGCCCTTGAGTCTATTCTTCAGGACATGACAGCAGATTTATACCTGTCTAACCATGAACCTACCTTTCAAACACCATGTGTAATGGCAACGCTTTGGGTAGTTTCTGCTCTGAAAGGAATTTGTCTACACTCAATATATTACTAGAACATTTGCTTATTGTCTATAAACCTTAGAAAGAAGTAAACCGAAAGCTACACTTTTCTAATAGAATTAAAAGCATGGGTCACAGATAACTGAAGAATACAGCCAGGAAGGTAAGGTACTTTACTCATTATACAGGGAGCAAAGCCATGGGTCTTACTGGTTTATCTACTGTATATTGTCAGATCATTCATTAATCCTCAGTCAGCTCCGTCTCATTCCATGTGTCTTGTGTTTGTGCATAAAGCATAGTTAGTGTTATTGCACTAGTGCCTGTCTGAAACCACAGAACCACACAGTACTACTTTCTACATGTACGGAGGACACACAGAGGTGAAGCACTTTCTCTATGAATCACCCATGTTTTCGTGTAGAATGCTCTAAGGCTGACGAACTCATGGTTCTTATTCATTTATCATCCACAGGTGGTTCAATCATATGTTACAAAGTCTGTGTTGACGTTGTTGTGACCCAACATTAAATGCCAGCCTTTCCTCACCTGCATCTTTCATGAAACCACACGTAAGGGTGCAGCCATGAGAAAATGTAACTTGTTTCACTTAAAAAAATTGGCCCAAATCGAATTCTGCACTGAGGTTTTTTTCCTCCCAGTCTCCCGTCTCCTCGGGAAATCCACACGGCAAACCGAGAGCCACGTGAGTGAGTGTAAAGCGTGTCGGTTTCCTACCATCTCTTATGATTGTCATCAGGACATTCTCATTTTAAGGAAGCCAGAGACGCTGAAGAAAAATCATACCGCAGAGAGTGGAACGTTTTCACCATTTTCTAAGAACACTGTTTCTATCTTTCAAAACTTTCACCATATCAAGGATAAATCTAGCAATAGTAACTGATGAAACTCACTCTTCTGTTTCTGTTTTTTAATGAATTTTTGGTGGCACAAAATTAACAAGTGAGGTTTTAGAAAACCTCACTTGGGAAACCAGTCGATGGGAGGCTTTGAGCTTCAGACAAGCTCTTCATGTGATCAAGGTGTATTATAGCCGTTCCTTTGGGAGAAATGGTCTGTGATTTAAATACAGAATACATAAAACATAGTCTACCTTTCAGGGCAGCACGGGACACCACACCGCTATGCACTTAGTCTTGTGTTGGCACTCATTTGCAACTTTGTCGTGGATGAGGGACCTGGCCTGTGGTGCATCCACGTTGTCCACTGGTGGCTGCGTGACCTCAGTGAGTAGTCCCCGTCACCAGCCCATGTGGCTCAGCACCAAGCAGTACGCCCCTAGAGCAGCCAGTCTCCCTTACACTCCCCAGTATCACAGCTCCAATCTGTCACCCTCCACTCACCCTAATGTGTGAAAGCAAGACGTGTTGCGCCTATTAGCACTTTCCGGTAAGGCTGGCACGCTGATCCCCTGTCCCCGGGGAGCCGGGCAATATGGTGCCGCACGGACAGCCCGCCTGCCAGCCCGTTCCCCCGTTGTCACAACACATCAGTGAGCCTCCCAGGCTGGTCGACACCGGAGATGGCCTCAGCTACAGCATCACACACAGGCACAAGCACAGCGGAACACAGGCTGGGTGATCAACGTGCACAGAGACACAGACAGGCTGACTGACACACACAGCACAGGAACACACAGGCTGGCTGATCAACGTGACAGAGACACAGACAGACTGACTGACACACACAGCACAGGAACACACAGGCTGGGTGATCAACGTGCACAGAGACACAGACAGACTGACTGACACACACAGCACAGGAACACACAGGCTGGCTGATCAACGTGACAGAGACACAGACAGACTGACTGACAC
>JABFDZ020000097.1:28334281-28350766 GCA_019775955.2 Pollimyrus isidori
ATTAGTTAAGTTCTCCCCAAGCGAGCTTGATGGGCCGAATGGCCTCCTCTCGTTTGTATAGTTCTTATGTTCTTATATTCTTATTAATCTCCCTGCTGAAAAACCAGCAGAGAGCATGATATCCATGCTTTGCTGTGCTGGTTTGGTGCTAGTGCAGCTGGTAGACCAGTATGGCTATGCTGGTTTACCTGCACATGAAATCACTAATCACTTATCCTGGTATGAGGTAGCCTGAAGCCTATAGCAGGCAGTATGGGGCAGATGGCAGGATATACCCTGGATGGGATAGTTAGGTTAGGTGGCAAGAGACATCTAACTGAGTACTTTTAAGCTGTGGCAGGATACCACAGCACCCAGAGGAAAAGCTCACAACACAGGGAGATCAAACAGAGGTGGGAAACCAATAAACACCCAAGTTTTAAGTAATTAAAAAGCAGAAAAAGTCAAAGTTAGGTTTACTGTCATTGTGCAATGTACAACGAAAAGAGGTGGAAAATAAAATGAAACACCTGATATTTCTAGAGCCTTTATAAATTATACATCTTTACACTCTACAATTTTTTTGGGAGCACACTCATCCATCCACCTGCCATAACCAGTTATCTCTCGTGGGAGTTTTACTTACATAAACATTTTCTGACGGCAGAGAGATAGCCAATCAGATTGTAGAGGAGGTGGGTCAAGCACCTACAGAAGGCACGACCAAGACATCTGGTTGCTTACTTAAGAATTACGGTGGCTTTGTTTTTGAAAATGGAAAGAACTTTAAGGACACGTTAACATTAGGAATACTCTGATTTAGTTTTGTGCAGAATTAAGATGTACACCCATCCATGTTTTACTGATTGAATTTATTTTGCATTATTTTTACATCCATATTTTGTAGAAAACCATGACAGAAACGTGCCTTTCATTCAGAAACAAGCCCTTCATTTTATATTGTCTTGCACTGGACTTTGTGGGGGGCGGGGCTTATATTCTGTCAGGGTCACCAAATAAGTATGAGCATGCTTACCGGTATCAGCATGATAAATGGAAGATCCATGTGGTGACATGAAAAAACGAGAAATGGTGGTGTAGAATAATGTGGCTCCGGCCTGCTCACTGTGCCCTCGCTCAGGTTTCACCCATATGCTTTTTCAGCTGTAGGCCCCATTTGGATGAGTGTAACCCAACCGTTTTCCAGCGAAAGTGATCTGACAAACTTGTGACGTCACGCCAAGTGAGGCAGCTTGACATCTACAGTGGTCATATGGTTTGGCCAACCTGTATTGAAGGCATAGTATTACTCAGGGCCATTTACAAATTCCTGAGAAGCAATGAACATTTATTTGTTACATCAGATGACCAAAGAACTTCCAGAAAGCAGTTCTGTCTCAGTATTTTGATATGATCTTACTATGCATTGCAAGTCAAAAGTTGTATAAATGTGTGTAGACTCAGGATTACTGCCCCTTTAGACTCATTAAATGAGCATAGTAAGTGGCAAGATCTACAGTAGATTGGCATTTGTTTAATGTACTGAAGTTAAAAAAAACTATAACAAATCAACCTAAAATATGAAGTAACAGCAATTTCTCCAACTAGACACTTTGCTGGGTGAGAAGCCATGCTACGAATGCATACTGTAACATTCATGTATCCATCACCCACCTGCTTATCCAGTGCAGAGTCCCAGCGAGTCTGGCCCCCATCCCAGAGATGGCAGAGGAGCATCTTGGATGGGATGCCAATCATCCACTGCCATGCACAAGTGGCAATTCAAAGATAAAATTCACCTAACTGCATGTCTTTGAACTGTGGGAGGAAACCATGGCAACAGTATGAAAGCCCCAGTACACAAGGAGAACATGGAAACTCCACACAGCTAAGAGGCCCCGTGTGCTCAGTAACTGTCATTGTATATTATTATATTAGTAATGGACATAACAGTATTGGATCAGTTCACTGTTTAATTATCTACACAAAGTGCAATTAATTATAATGGTGTCATCCTGTCCAAAGTGCCCCCTGAGTCCTGCTCAAGGCTTCCTGATGCAGGCTTCAGGTTCACTGGGTCCCTGAAATGGACAAGAGATAAAGAGGCAAACACAAAAAAATATTCCATAGTTATTTTCTCCAAATTCATAAACCGTACTTCAGGATAGACATGGTGGCCCAGTGGAGGCTGGCGATGGTGAGTGGCTTAGCAGATATGACCACCAGCTCAAACCCCAGCCCAGGTGAAACACTCCCATGTCTGGGGGGCTTTGAGCAAGGCCCCTAACCCACCAGCTTCAGGGGCACTGCGCGTTAGCTGACTCTGCACTGAAAATACCACCAATGGGGCTGGTGGAGAGCAGCATTACTCGTCTAAACAGCAAGTAGAGCATGTATGTTGTGTGGCAGTTGCCTTTTCCACATCTCTTCCCTGGGTCACTTGGTTTCCTCCTACCACACAAATATATGCAATTAGACTAATGAGGACCTCTAAAAAGCTCACAAAGAATGAGTGAGTGGGTGTGCCCTGGAGTGGCCCGGCATGCTGTCCAGGCTGTGCCCAGCCTCGCCTTACCTGGAATAGGGTCCAAGTGACCCTGACCAGGGTAAGAGGCTGTAAAATGGACATAGAAGCCCATATGTTTACTGTTTGGAAATTTAACATTGAATAACAGACTTAGGTATGACAGACACCAGTATAGAGAATACAAAAGAACTTGCCTTCATGAAATTTCAGCTAGCAGGACACTGTCCCCACCCGTATTACACAGCCTTTGTGCTTTTACTGTTGTGAGAGAGGATTTATTTGATGAGACCACGATTGACTACTTGTCCCGTTTCCTGACTGCGCTCAGTGAGATGTAGCTGCTTTATGGCTATCAGTCCTTTATTACACTCCTTGATCACGATGACACTGGACAACTGGCAACACACATAAACTCCCTCACTTCTCAAATACTGTCAAATCTGTTCTAGCTTTGTAGGAAAGCAGCATTTAACATTCTTAATATGGAGCATCAGGGCAAAACCATCATTCTTCCACAATCAATGAGCAACAAAAATCGATTGTGATTTTAATAACTACCAAGATCCTGAATGGAAAATCATGGCGATCTCCTTGTGTCTGTTCAACCCATCCAACCCGTACATGTGAGGTAAGAGACCACCCACTCCATCTGTTATTCACATTAACACAATTAACATGATGTAATCATGTATACAAGGCAACTTGCAAGAGGCTCAACCTGCAGAGGAAAATAGTAGGAAGGAGAGCACTTGCCTGAGGGTGCGAGGACCCGGCAGGCCGGCCCGACCGCGGTGTCACCTCATCGCATCCCCGCTGTCCAGGATGTCAAGACAAATGATGTCACCACATGCCCTTGTGAGCTCACCTTGCTAGGAGACACACAGGAAGTAACATTTATGTGATGCCAGTCAAAAGACAGCTGTGTCATACCTGCACTGGGGTTTCTGCATGTGAGTGTGTTTCTGGGGGATAGAATGCATTACAGTGTATACAAATTTCTAGCTATTTAATTGTTGATTCCCATATCCTGGTGACATTCAAATTTAATCATAATTATGAAAAATTCTGCAGACCCACACAATATGACTGAAATTCACAACACAATACTTTCTTCAAGTGGGGTAATGTAGAGAATTATAAACTGGGTATGAGATTGGACGGGTTTTTATACAGACAGAAATGAGTGTTAGGTAGCCTAATTATTGGTGTGCAGTGGCTGACATAAAAGAGGATACTTTTATCACGATTTTTGCCTGCCTTGAGACATCCACCAAACACCCCCCCCCCAAACTCACATTCATGCTGCGCAAACTGAAATTTGTAAAGTGACATCACTCTCACTATCCATAACACAGCCTTCCCTGTTGTTCTCAGCCTGTCACAGCATGGTTTCCTGTCCTCCATTAGCAACTAACACACAATATCTCCGTGTTTGTCATCAAAGAGCAAAAGCTAAAAATTCCAAAGTGAATAAAATCACTGAATTTCTGGTACAGAATGTAAGCCTTTGATGCCAAATCCATAAAAATCAATGGAAGAACCACAGTACTGCAGTTCTTGTATTTTTCCGTGCAGCGTATTGTGGGTTACAAGTAACACCATTTCCACAGAAGAGGATGTGAATTTTCCAGAGAAAACGCAAATGTTTTAAAAAACAAAATTATAAAACAGTTTTAGTTAAATGCAATCAAGTAACTAAATGAAATTCTTTATAGCTAAAAACTTACAAACCCCAGAAAACGTACAACAAATAAATATCATTACCACGACTTAGAATGTTGCACATCAAGACATTTCACGGGGTGGTACTTTGAACATCGGTTTTAAGAGTTTAACGCGGCTTTTTATGTGTTTTTTCACCACAGGTTTAGTTTTATATGGGCTTGCCAAAAGATACAGGCAAACCTCCACATCCAACCCTACATTTCACATTCACATTTTAAAATCTCAACAATTAGGAAAATGATGTTTAATTTAAATATCGAAATTACAAAAGTCGCTCTGTGATGGAAAGCAATCCATTCAGAATGTACCAAAGCAACAGATTCCAGTATAAGCGGCTGGAAGATGGAGAGATGGATACAGCTACGATGACCCCCCGCTACAGTATATCGCGGTCGTGCCCCTCACTATATCGCGGATTTTTCCCTGACGCGTCAGAGTTCTCTGCTTATCGCGTAAATTGCTTTTGGTCCGATTGTTGTGAGCAAACTATTTGTGAACTTTTCGTTTTATTATAAGATCCACGATTTAAAGCTTAAACTATATAAAAAAAGGTTTATTTTAGGCCTATGGTCTTTATATATCGCGGATTTTCACCTATAGCTGATCGGTCTGGAACGTAGCTTCCGCAATAGGCGGGGATCACTCTACGTATTGCATGTTGAGTTCATTTGCATATAGTTGGATGATCAGCGGTCGTTTGGCAGTATCTCACCCAAAACCAAAATTTTAGGTTTTTAAATGTCTTAAGGGGCGCGACTCCCTTCTTTTGATTGTCTGTATATGACCTTGTGCGATGTGAACACATGGTTCACCGACAGTGCAAGTTGTTATTAATACGGTTACGTCGTGTACCAAGTCATTCCGTGCTGGGTTTTTGCGTTATCTCCGACCTTCTGTGGGTTGTTTTCTAGTCAGATTTCCTAAAAAGAACTGCCGCGTTGTTTCTGTGAATTAGGAAGAATGTTGCCTTTAATTCCCCAGAACACTGCAACTGCTATTGATTTAAACACACATTTAAATTAACTATAGCAAATATCAAGAGAAATGGCACAGCAGACTTTGAAATATATTTCATTAATTAACAGAAACTGCAAGCCTAATGACAGTTATTTTAATTATTCGCCACTTACTTTAGGGAATAAAAACAGTTCCACCGAATAGTTTACCACATAATTTTTCATGATGACATGAAAACCACCAGTCTGATCAGGGGCGTAATTTCCGGGGGGGTTAGGGGGGTGATGACCCCCCAATAATCAGATCCAGCCACTATAATCCCCCCAATAATCAATCCAGTTAAAAAAATTACGAATTGACCCCCCCAATGTTCAGCACAAAGTTACGCCCTCGAGTCTGACAATATATCCTAGTCATTTATATAGCCTGTGCATAGATGACATAAACTATATTAGGCATTTAAGATCATTGTGAATGAGTTCTGATTGAAAAGAGGGTGGATTATTATAAGATTTAAAATAAATAATGTAACTGGGCAATTGAATTCCGTCTGGCTGTCTGGAGGTGTGCTTCTGTTCTTCCTTTTGTATAGCCCTACTTTTCTTCCGTCGCTTACGAAGCAGCCTTTAATGTTACATTTCTGCATTCCAAGATAGGATTTAAATCCACGTAATTAAAGACCGCCTACACATATTGTCACAGAATCATGTGCGCAGTCTTTTTCTCTGTGTCAGAAAATAGTTCTGTGGTTATTAATCAGAAAACAATTATTCGCAATTGAACCATTTTTGGTAATTGAACATTTTTTTACACACACGACCAGTCGCGAATCAATGCTTCTGTGACTCCCTTTACAGGAAAGACACGATTTCTCGGTTGTGTCAGCAATGAAATAAAGATGTATTTGTTTATATGTTTAACCACATAATTTAAATGGGGGAAAATAATAAAGTAAAAGTATAATTGGTCTAAAACGTTAATTGTACAGATCCACATCCAATTCATTTTAAAGGTTCTGAAAATACAATATGATTCCTTAACAAGAAATTACTCCTCTGAATTATGCTTATTTAAAAAAGTTATAGGCCTTTCTAGAGTTAATAGAGCACACTTGCATTTAAGGTTATAAAATAATCATGACGTCATGTATTTACGGATTTGTTCACATAATCTGAGTGGAAGGTCATAAATTAAATTGTGTGGCTCAGTGAGTTAAGACCCCGTGTTTGTAGTGCAAAGGTTGTGAGCTCAAATCCAAGCAGCGGCTGAATGATTCTATAGGCAAATTCTATCAGTAAGGCCCTTAGCCCACAATTACTCCAGGGACTTTATGTGCCTTCAGATAATGGCGTCTGCTAAATAAGTACATGTAAGTTGTCATCCTCGTATTAATTTAGTGGTGAGAAACACGTGGAAGGCTTTATGCGATTATTCTGACACCGTAGCCGTTGTGGTTTAATAATGTCATATTCATACGCCTCCGATTTTGGACTTTCGATCAGGTATTCCTCCTCCTCACCCTAAACTTTCAAGATGAAACACAAATTAATTACTAAAACATCCTGTAAATCGTATTGCTTAAAGAAGCAACAAGGATGTAACAAAGAAATTCACGGCACATAACCAATGTTGTCTACGTAATTTTAAGTTTATTAAACACTAATCTATTAATTAGTTTGAAAATAAATAGTGATAGTATATTTACAGTAAAATCGGTGGCCAAAAACATTATAAAACGACTTTTGGGGTGTTGTATTGTAACTTTCGGGGACTAAAACGCTCACAGACAGTCAAGAGACGCAGCACGGAAACTTGTGGCGTGAACCAATCACACGCCCTCCTCTGCCCCGCCCCCAAAGCGATCCCCAGACACGAGATGTATATATTATTTGTAGAAAAGACAGGCATGTGTTTTAAGAGTTCAGAGGAAGATAGGTCGAAAATAAGGGTAGACAAATGTATTCCGAGATTTAGAATTAAAAATAGCCAGTGAAGAGTGTTATTATGTTACATGTTAGTTTAAATCTAGTTTTTGTTATTTAATACGTATTTTAACGGTAGAACCTGAAAAAAGAATGTGAAACTTTATGCTTAGCATACAAACTAGTCAATAACCAAGGTCGATGTAACAGCCGTAACGTTTTTTTTCTTTTGAGTAACGAGTAGTATTTTCCGTAGTCACTGCCTTTATTTTTTCTTACAAAAACTTACAGACACTGTGAACTTATGAAATTTCAAAGACGTTCAGGTTGTAGCTGCAAATGGGCGGTATAGGTGGTAATTTTTACCCCAGCATGTTGAATGGGACTGAAACGCAAAGTTTTGAGAAAGACGCTGATATTAACAACCACGTTTACCGCACCAAGGATTTAACTGACCTTAAAATGGGAATCCAAGATACCAGATTTTATTATCAAGACCCTATCCAAAACAGCCCGGACACTCTGTCTCTCCCGTACCATGCGGGTCAGGCTGTGGCCGGATTCGAAGCGCAGACCGGGAGGTATTACCCACATAAGCCGCTCACTAGCTGTCCTTTCAATACCATGAGATCCCAGGGGAGAAACGGCCCGGGACAGGGCTGTGCACCGGCAGGAGGGGACGGTTTTGCGACGACGGCCAAAGACGTTTACCAGGCTGCTGGAGAGAGTTACACTTCGCCCTTCCAGCACCCGTATCCGCGACCAGCCCTATATCCTTTACCTGGGTTACAGGTGTGCGGAAAGACGCAAGCTCTTCTGAACAACTTCCCACTTTGGGCCAAGTTCCACAAATATCAAACCGAAATGATCATTACCAAACAGGGACGGTAAGTACAGGATTGCGCACTCAAATGTTTTAAGAGTGAATTTATGATTGACTAAGCAGGTATATTGTACTAAACTTTTACCAGCAAAGGGTCTGTCCAAGGTGGCTCAATAACAGGCAGCCTTCTAAACAGTTGAATACAAGAAACTTAGGCTGGTGTATACGGTTTTCAGTTTTCTTTATCTCAGAATACAGGCTTTACTAAAGGCTTGACTGAAAGTATTCGCGCTTCGACTGCCGAACACAGCGCGGTTTTGGCATGAATTCGACACGTCCTGTAGGATCCTCTATCCTTAAATGTCTGAAACTGCACACTTAAGTTGTCAAAAAATTTAAGTATTATGATGTAAACCGCTATTTATTCATAAATGGGAGAAATGTATATAGGTGCGTATTTGTTGTCTGATTAATCATATTGCTATTGGCCGCCGCTGTAATTGTTTCTCACGTTAATCGTCTGACGTTATAACTATCACAGGGAGAATGAGTATACAGTATATTCTAAAATGCAACTTATTCAACTTGTTGCATAGAAGAAGGTACGCGTACACCGTTCAAAGTGCGTCCCATTAAAAATCGGTGCTACAAATTTTTGCACGTTACAACACGTACATCTATGTAAACTGCGCATAGTGAAATATTCTACATCTATACGGTTTGCTATAAATTAAATTTCACTGTCTAAATTTACCCAGCAATCAGATCTTGGTATACCGGATGTTTGGTTTAATTTTCCATTCATTTTTCCTACGTAGCCTACTCTGTCATCATTAAATATTATTTTGGTGCTTTTCTGTCGGTGCGTGTCTCCTTCATGTGAACTGTCTGAAAATAGTTCAGCAATTATCTAATGTTGACGATTAAAGTTTTCCATGTTGCTGTTTTGTATAGTTCGAACGAAACTCAGCAGCACTCCTAATGTCAGCGGAATGATGGCTGTAATTCTATATCCAAAAGTCTCTGATTTTCCTTTAGTTTTTCAAGGTGCGACAGGAAAGGGGAGGGGTGATAGAAGTGCCATTGGGGTCCCGATATTCACCAGCCCCCTACCTTTCGGATCACACCTAGCATTACAATTATTACTCTTTGATTAATTCAATAATCGGAATACGTTTTTTTCCTCCCGGGCCCGAATTCATTATTTACAACACTAAGAGATATTGGAATTGCGATCAAATGTTTGGTTTCCAGTATTTTAAAGCCCCCACGCAGAATGTGTTTAATATCGTTTTGAATGTACTCGGAAAACAACCGTGATTGATTGATTGTTGTATGAAGCAGTGCTGGGGTTTTGGTATGCTAGCGTTTGTACATGATTTTAAATAGTCAAATTAAAATATATGGCCTTTCTGATATATTAAAAATTGATATTCCTTTTATGAAATGCGTGATGACTGAGTTTAATTGAAATCATTCATGTTTCCTAATAAATACATAAATAGATAGATAGATATTCTCGACTTACATGTCAAATTTTTAGTGCCGAAAAAACAAGGCTAGTCAGAATTTTAAAATTTTCTTTGTAGAATTTATGTCAACTGCATATAAAATCTGAATTGAGCATTTTTTGTCATGTCTGCAGAATGTAAATTGCATCATGACACACATGTTGCAGACTTTTGCTTTATATACTACCATGTGATATGTGTGCTGCAGGTAGAACCATTATATTTAATTTATAGGGAAAACCTGTTCAAGATAGTTGTCTACATGTCCAAGTTCGTTCCAAAGTTGTGAAACTTGTCCCAAGAAAGGTGATAAATGTGATATTATATATAAATATATTTTGAAAATGTAGACTATTAAACTTTGGCCCCTGTGGTTACTTTGGTTAAACTGTTAATAAAATAACAAAGAAATGGTTTTAACCAAATGGATCTAAAGCTTTACTGATACATTTGAGAACTGCACAGTGAAATCGCAGTTAGTATCTTCAGATAGGCCCAACATTTGATACAGTGATACCGCGACAAACAATAACTGCTTGTTGCAGGTTTAGCAGCTTGGTCCTCGGGTCAGTAGTGTACCTGCCGATCTGAGTGTGCTTCATCTGTGACATGGCATAATAGTCTTTATTATACCTCAATTAGTGGCATCACAGCTTGCCAGCTAACATTTACCTTATAAATATTTCACAGATGATGCTCATATTCAGAGACATGCAGGTGGATTGAAATATTCTTAACTTTCAGCTAATTGAATTTCAGATGTTCAGATGCTGGGTTTACACTGGCTGTGTAACAATAATTGAGTATGTCAGTAAATTCACAGCGAATGTTACTTGGGTCTTATACCTACCTTTTGGCTTTGGAACTAAAACTTCTTTTTTTGCAGTTGCGAGGGCCATATTTAATGGATGAGGTTTTTCACAAAGAGAAACTTGCAAGATCAGAACTTAGGTTTCATGTGTATCTCGCAATAAAGGCTGACGCATAGTTACCTGTTTCCACGATCTCTATATTGCTGCATGAAAGTCAAGTGGCAAGAGTCGTTTCTCATAGCCCCGTCTAACAATGTTACTCTGTGCAGCATAAATAAGTTTTGCTTGTTTGCCATTGATACCTTATATGTGAGCAATATAAGTTATGCTATTGTGAGAATATGCATTTGACATGAGATATAATTAGGCTTCCTGCGACTCAGAAATATTTTCCACTGTCGAATGCCACTTCTCTCTTTTCGCATAGACACGCTGATCAGTTGACATGATGCCTGTAGGGCAGATGATCAAGGAAGGACCCCAGTGGCTTGTCTGCATAGACTCATTGGACCTGTGGTGAATATCATTCAGGTGTCAAAGGAAGACTGGGAAAGTTCCCACAACTTGGATTTTAAATTATTATTGATTTTCATTGTTGTGACACTTTGTACACATGTTTTCAGTGCTGTCAGTCAGTCAGAGATGTGCCCTTTTTGAATCAGCTATTTAAATAAAATGGATAATTGAGAAAAGAAACAGTGTTGTATCCTGTTCACCGTCTGAAACCCAATCTGAGTACTGAAGCAGTGGTCTCACACTATTGCTCATGTCCTCAGTCTATTAAAAGCTCAGACATGAGCATCTGTGTGTGTGTGTGTGTGTGTGTGTGTGTGTGTGTGTGGGCGCGCAAACATGTGTATGTGTGTAAGGCAATGGAAGTGTGTAAATTACTTTAATTAAATACTTCATGTTGAATATCACTGGGATGGCATCTGTTAGCACTAGTTATATCAAAATCAGACGTCACCCAATAAAGCGAATGTGTGACCATGTGTGCGCACACACAGAAAACAGAGACTAGTGTAGTTTTAAGTAATGCAAAGTTGGTAAACGGAATCCCAGTAGAAAATCATTTTCTCAATTTTGTCTCCTGCAATATCGTTTTACAGACATGTAATGTTTTGACTAAAGTTCACTGGTGTGCTTAGGCCCACTTAAGGAGCCAGTTCTATCTGGCTTGCAGTAAAGTGCAAACCAGATAGAACAGTCATGTTTCCCTGCTGACAGCACAGCTCAGGCATTGAGTAAGTCAGACAGCTAGACTGTAGGTGGCACTCCTGTTTATCACTTGCTTTACACAGCTGTGTATGCAGTCTCATCTTCTCTAGTTGACAACACTCTCAGTTTTATTAACATATATTTTTATTTTCTAGAATAATGCAGATACTGCTTTCTAAAAAGTAATCAATTTACTGAGAATCTTCTGGGGAAAGGGAAAGAATTTTTAGTTGAGCGATATTTATGGCAACCAGACTTCCAAAATTCCAGTTTACTTATGGCTGCTTTTTTTGGAAATTCACCATCTAACAGTCTGTGCTGCAGTTATTGTAAAACATCTACTACATGTGGTTGATGAATAAGTGTTTAATCCAGACAAATCAGTCGTTTCTTACAACAGCACTTGCCAATTTTGTCCTTTTTTCCATCATACATTACAGCTCAGATTACATCTACTAAGCACCTTCTGGGAATTGAACCTCCAACCTGTCAGTTACAAATCCAGCTCACGTGAAGGTGCTTAACATGTGCGCCCACGATTATAAGAATCTGGGGATGTCGCACTGTAAAATTCAGTTCCATTCCTACAAGCGATTCAATGATCATAACCTAGACTACGTGTGTTTTAATGCCTGATTGTAACAGGGTCAGAAATATTACCATCCATCAAGTCATAAAGGAAGATGTTTGTTTTGAGCCAAATAATGCAGATGGTATCCTGCATCCAGTGTTGATTAGAAAGATGAAAAATGGAAGATTGAGGTCTAATCTGGAATAAAAAACAGGGACTAAAGTGAACTAAAGTGAATAAAAGTGGACTCTTTTCTATAGAAGGCTGGTAACATGATTTGATTGTGACAATTAGCCCAGAGGATGATGCTGCCGATGCATAACGGCCCAAGAACAAGAAATAATTGTCCAGATTTGTGACCTGCCTGACAGTGTGTGTGCAGTGTTTGAATGGCAGTTGCTGGCATGCAAAATCCCTCTCTGATAGTGCATTTGTAAAGCAACTGAATGGGGATTCATCAGACCACAGATCTCTCTGCACAGAGGCTCGCGCTCAGCTGTTTCCCAAGCAACACAAGGGGAAGTTTAGCCTCAGTGTTTGTATATGATAAGGGTGGCAACCTAGGTTTGTGGTCGCCCACATGTCATCTTTTCAGAGAATTTGGCAGTGGACGCTTGTCAAAAAAATATAATAATAAAAAAAAACAGCGCACTGATGCTGGAAAGATACTTGCAGTATAGAGACTGGACAGCAGCTTCACTGTGGTTTTAAAAGGTGAACTCTTTGATTTGAGCAGAGAGATTGTAAAAGCATTCCGGAAGGCTTTCTTTGGCTCTTTGTCACATGCTGCAGAATTCATTGTACTGCAGTGAGGAAGAAGAGGGGAGGGGGAGCAGACGTCTGAGCACCACTGATGCTATGATGGCAATAGAGAGTACTGGAGGTGCCTTTGAAGTGCATGAGGGGGGAAGCTGTGTTTTTTTTATCTTTCTTCATCCTCTCTTCTTCTGGCATATTTAGAGAATAACAAGTCATGATCCTTCAGAAGCTGGTCCTGGCTCTGAACCTTAACTTTGAAATGCTCAGTAACCACATAGCTGATCTGAAACTGGCTCTTTTCAAGTTTCCCTCTAAACAAACCCAGTCCACCCAACACTGTTCTGGCACATTCTGTCTGTAGCAGTACTCATCAACTAAACAACTAATGCTATCTTGTTAGTACATCTATAAGAAGTCATCACTGAAGTTGATATGACTGGCAATTCAAATCTGCCCAGAAGTTACCCTGCTTGACAGTACACAGCACTAGTTAATAGGCTTGGTGTGATATTGCACAAAATCAGAACAATTACTCAGAGTAGCATGATTTCAAGGGAACTAAACTTTAAAAAATCTAGTATTTAAATGTAGCTCTTGATTTCTTATATACAGGAGATGTATCTGTTGAAGATCTTCACTAATTACTATTAATTGATATTATTAGTAGCTGTGTTAAAGAATTTCTTAGTGGTATAACAGAGAATTAGTTTGAAAATCAGAGGATAGTGTAGGATATTTACTTCATCTGCAAATCCCAGATTAAAAACACGTTTTTTTTGACAAATTGGATAATTGTGATAATCTGATGATAAATGGTCTTCCTGTTGTTGTTTTGCATGTCCCCATAGAGCTGATAAGACACAGGGTGCTGCTCTTCATCACCTTTTGATCTAAAGGCCTCATTAATTGTATCTGTAGATCTTCTATAGGCATTTTTTTTTTGTAGAGCATACACACTAATTTCAGTATTTATATACACATATGTGCTTCTTTAATTCATGGATTTGACTGTGCAGATTTAGTTGTAACACAAGAAATATCATCCCGTTTTTTGATTACTGCTATTATTTATTTACTTTTTGTAGCATTCAGTGAAAATGCATTTATAGGTCACAGGTCAGAATCTCCTACACATCCATGATTTGTCATGCATAACAGATTTTACAAAGTTCTTTTGGCTATTTTCAGGTCAATTAATGCAGGTGAAATGCTACTTCACACTCTCCTGTTCTTTTCCTCGGTTTCACACCAGGGGAAATGCAGAAGTCTATTTCGGGGCTGCCTTGTGTGTGCTCTTTGTCTTTTACTCATCAAAACACTTCCTGTTGAGCAGATCGTGTTCACATCTGGTGTGCATGGTCTTGCAGTTGCTTTTAACAAACTCTTCTTGGTAGCTATACGTATTCTAGGTAAAATCAGCTATAAGACTTTTCAACTTTGCCTGATTTTTTGCTCCAGTAATCGGGTTTTATCATCTAATGTCTTCATAGCTTATTGCAATCTGGGTTTGCTTTGTTTTACTTCATGCACATGTTATTCTCTAGGCATTAGTCATGTGATTTGAAGGAGAATTCCAAATTTAAAAAAGCATTACTTTTATTAATAGTGAGCTGACGTGAGTCCAGTCACTGATCAAGAATCAGTCTGGTTCTGTGTTTACAAAGGAGATTACTGCTTTCTGTTCCACGTTACAGCTAATAAAGTTATAGTGTGTCATAGAACCTGAACAGAGCAGGATATGTGCTTCGCTTCGCTCCTGCTACCATGTTTTAATCACATGTACATGTCACTAATGCAGACTGAAGCTGAACCCCTGTCCCTATTTATCGGCGAATCGCTGGAGTGAAAGAGGCCCCAATGTGCCCTCAGCTGCTCAGCGGAGCACCTGCTTTACACACACACCTCCCCCCATCCCCCCACCCTCCTCTATTTCATCTTCTCAAAGAAAATGGAAATAACCCTTGTTCTTCCTCCTCAAAGGGCACGAGTTCATTTCAGTTGTTAATTGTGAAGGAAAAATGCCCCCAAGACACCGCTAATTATCTAAAACTAAATATGACTTTTTGGATTCCAAATTCTCGCTGAAAACTGCTGAAGGAAATTTTTAAATATTCATGCTCGTTTTATATATCTATTGGTGAGAACTACTTCTTGAACAGCAATGACAAAATTCTGAAAATTGAGCATTACAGTTAGCAGGAGGGTTGGACAGCGCCTTGCAGCATTTTCCTGCATTGTTGGACTCGGTGAATGGGCTCAGAGTGTCGTGCTCACCCATCCTTTAGTGCTGACATTTTCCCTTTTGAACTTTGTGCCACTGTGCAACTGAAATTTTTATAAAAGTGGCACCTGTGTATTTATGACCGCTCATTATCTGTGGTTTTCTCTGAGTCATTATGAGATGATGACACTAGCTGCCACCACATTGTTGTCCAAAGGTAAACTTTACTGGAGGTGTTGCTCCATGTTTTCTATGCCATCTGGTTTGCTGTCTGTCTTGACAAAATGAACACCCAGGTCAGTCATTGTACAAATATTCTATTCATACAGTAAAACATTCATGCAATGCTAAAAAATAAAAAGATATACATATAAGACTACGTTGAACTGCAGTAGTCGAATCATATGATAATTAGCAGCATCAAACATGTAATGTTTTATTGTTTGGCTGGTGAACTTTCCTACCATGTGAGCCTGCAAATGTATATCCAACAATCTACATAACCACCTAGTAGAAGAATCGGTTTGTTGAAGTAAATATGCAGTTTGAACTTTGCATAATTTCCAAGAAGTGATATCCCAATTTATCTGCCATCAGCTACAGAACTTTAGGTAGAATCAGGTATTACATGCTAATTAGAAATAAAAATGAAAACCAATGCTAGTAATCCTATTCTTTGCTCCTGTTACAGTAATTGTACCGATGTGATATATTGAGATTCTGTATTACAACCAGTGTAGAATGTCACATTATACGTGTTTCAGGCGAACAAATGATTGTTGAGTACGTCATGGATTACAGCTCTTAGTCAGCAGCAGACATGATACAATTGCCGATTCATGTTGGGAACCCAACATCATTACCACAGTCTGGTAATGATCTTTCAGGAACTTATTGGAATGTACTCCTAGATAGTAAATGGAAATGAGGTTTATGGATACAGGAGTTAAGATGCATGCTATGTATCTTGCGGCACTGTGTTAGGGCTTTCTGGGGTAGGTAATTTTGGGGAAAAAACTCTCAAGTCGTTCTTCAGAAGTGTTACTATTTTTGTAGCTCGAGGAGGTGGAGGAGTTGGCAGACGAGTAAAAATGAGTAAGATGTGCATTTTGTGGAAAGTATAAATGGGGTGAGCACTTTATGGTGACCGTTTTCAGTGTTTTGTCCTGAGAGCCAGTGCTGATGTCACATTTCCCCTCTGTGTGGAATACGGCCCTTCTCTCTGTTTATTAGTGTTTAACTTGCCCAGTTGTACAGTACTTCTGGCCTGACACTGGTAACATGGGTTTCCAGCTTCTGGCTTGATCCCTTGTGGTTCTGCATCCTCTGCCTCATCTGGTGACTGAACAACCCATTTTTAGACAGAAGGGTCCTACACTCTACAGCAGGGGTGTCAAACTGCAGTCCTGGGGGGCCGGAGCCCTGTGTAGTTTAGTTCTTTCCCAGTTCCACCACAAATG
>JABFDZ020000097.1:28358336-28376497 GCA_019775955.2 Pollimyrus isidori
CACCCCCCGACACGGAACGGCTAACCCCTTCCCCTTCGGAGAGCCAGCAGCTTCTCCCTGGCAGCTGTTACCACCAGCCCTACCTTCCCGACCAGTACATGGGTGCCCTGCCCCAGAGTCGCTTCTTTAACAGAGAGCGGGTCACCATAGGCCAGCAAGCCAAGGACGCCAGTAACGGCCCCCATAGTCACTGGTATCTCCCCAGCCAGCAGGGGACGGGCTCCAGCCGGCTGGACTTCAACTCTTACGAAGGAGACTACTCTGCCAGTGGCTTCTACAAACCCTTCTCCCTCCAGGGGCCAGCGCACTCTCATCTGGGGTACTATCCGGACCACCCCTTCACCTCTGGCAGCATCAGCACGGCCACTCCTGGGGTCTGGAATACCAGCCGACCCTCACCTCAGTACCTGAACCACTCCCTGCCCAGTAAGCCCACTCCAGGCCTCGGTTGGTATTGTCCCATGCCGTCGTCCTCCACTGATCACCGGCTGCATACCCCGTCTCTCCTTGAGCCACCGCTGCCCCCACCTTTGCTGCAGGACAAACCTAAGGAGCCGGGAGATGACGCCTGGCTAGAGCCCGCCTCTGTGAAGTCGGTGGACTCAGCCGACTCGGGCCTCTACGAGAGCATGGAGAGCAAGAAGCGGAGGGTGTCACCCTATGCCTCCAGCACTGAGAGTCCCCCCCCAAACCGCAACACCGAGTCCAACGAGAAGGACAACAGCAGCGATGCCGGCTACTATGGCTTCTACAACAACTGAAAAAACTGATCCACACCCCAGGGCAAAAAAAAACATCGTTCATTACCCACTTGCATACGCATCCATTCAACCCAACAGTAGCTTTTCCTAGAAGGTTGTGTGAAGGTAAAGACTTGAGATGAGATGACTGTGGAAGGGTGCAAGGCTGGAGGGTTTCTGTAGTAAATCCTGAATTGGAGCCGACCTGAGAAGGAACTGTTCCTGCTTTGAGGGTATTTCCTTATGTCGCTACCATGAAAGCAACATCAAAGCCCGACCAGGAGTGCATTACACATAAGCTAGACTAGTCAAGATACCTCAGTCAGTCTGTTCATTCAGGTTCTCACGCTGGATCATTTTCCTAAAATAAATAACATAGAAATAATTGTTGCACAGTGAGATATGCTCAATAGGTACCTTTAAATATAATTGTTTTCAGGGAGAATGGCTTAAAATCGGGGCGGGGGTCTTTGAAAACAAAAAGGCCTTGGTGATGCAAGTATATGTTGCTGCCCTATGAACATGCAAATGAAGTGGTTTTTTTAGTTCAGCACTGATGACCATTAGCAGACTGTTTTACCAGTTCTGTACCCTAAGCATTGTTTCTCAGTTACCCAGGTCCATGCATGCAACTGGGACCATTGCCTGACCTTGTAGTGTTGTACAGGTTTGGGCCTAGGAGATAACTGATTCTAGAATGAGTATGTCCCTGATAAACTCATCCTTGATTTAGCTTCTAATACGGTGTTTATTTTCAATGTCCAACAGCACCACATGGTGGTAAAACACAGAAATGGCAAAGCAGGAGAGGTACAGAACACAAGGTTAGAAGATCATCTCTTAAAGACCATTAGTAAAACACAAGTGTCACGATTTTGTCCAGTTTTTTTGTGTTATATAATAAAACCCTACCATCCAGTACCTCCAGAGACATTAGTAAAATGGATTACAAAGTTTTGTATTTAGCTAATTAACATCTCTGTAAAATCCCTCCATATATAATCCATATCACTGCATCACACAGAAAGTTATAGAAGCAAAATGTTTAAGGCAATAAAGCTCCTCAGTGTAATCTATGTGAAGGGTAGATGTTTTACACACCTTGTTTAAAGTATCAGTCAAACTGAAGAGTCCCTTCCAGTGCAAACAGTGGCTCTACAAAATGAGACATGATACAAACCTGCAAATATTTCATCTTCACAGGTTCTGATGTTCTCCCCACATTTAAGGTAGTCTGGGTGAAATGTAAGTGAACGAATATGAAGTCCATGTAAACTGTGGTACCTTAAATCTGACAAGTTACCCCGATAAGCCAGTAACCCCGCTTCATAGTACAGGCCACAACAGGTCTTAGTGCCCCTGCCGAAGCTGCAGTTATCATATGTAATTAGATAGCATGTGGGCTGCAGATGCAAAGCTCTTGATCCCATCCTCTGTGTGTCCTCCAGTGAACTCTGCCTTTTATGAAAGGAACATGTGCTCCCTTCTCACACTCACACAAGAGCTGAGGCTCTGGAGGGGCTCTGAGGGCCATGCCGATACTGTCCAATGAGAAGGACTCAGAAATAAAGTGAAACATGTTATATATGGACCTTGACAGATATGCGAAAGTCACATCGTAGGTGTTTCGGTTGTAGTACTGCCTCTTTTACACTTGAATGACCCTTGACATCACCACAGTAGCATTTACTGCAGACTGAGGAAGGATGAGATGTTCAGACACACTGGAAGTGGTATAGCAAAGACAGAGATGATGGTCTTAGTATTAGTAATGCAGGGATGAAAACGTTCAGGTCCAGAAAGTACAAATCCAGAGCAAGGTTTTGTTTCAGCCAACCGATAACATACAAAGAGTCACAGTCACAAGGAACTCTGCTGGTTGGTTGAAACAAAACCTTGGTCTGGATTTGTACTTTCTGGACCGGAACTTTCCATCTCTGCTATAGTGTATGCTGCCTTTTAGTTCATTCTTATTCAAAATAAATATCCTGGTTTTATTGTAATGATTTTTTTTTACTGGAACTTCATACTTTCAGTTTAGCTAGTAAATAGCAACTTACCCTTTCACTTGGAAAAAAAAATCCCAACATTCTAGTAGCTAACAATTAAGAAAGTGTGCAGCCACAATCCCCCAAATACATATCCCATTTGCTTAGGATACATTCAGAGACTGCCAAAGTTAGGAAGCAGGGACTAGTTCATGGCAAATGGAGATCAGTATAGGACTCCCCACAGAAAGTCTGCGTTAGAAAGTGGAGTGTTGTCCAGTAAATTGTTCTTCGGTCTTAAAAGATAAGATTTAAAATGTTGGCAAGAAAATGTATGTTAAAATGAGCCAGTCATTTGCGGACATGATGTTGTCAGTACAGTGACAGTACAGTGAGTTTTGCCAGCCGGATCATGAGCGGAGCACAGAGACATTAAACTAAGGGCATCTGTGCCTGCAGCTTAGATTTAGGCAGCTTAGCTCAAAGACAGTCTTTCACAGAAGGATACTGGGCAGAGCTGCTTGAGGAGACAGCCTTGGTTCTCAAAGAGAGACAATCGCAGAGAATGATGGAATTTTACGTAACTTGCTTGTGCGTCAGAACGATGACTCATTAATCTCGAACGTAGATTCATGTAAAATAAATCTGTTGAAAATTTCTTTCGTTGTAGTCCAAATAGTAGAATCAATGTCTGTTTTCACAGTGAATGCACTGATTAATCGAATTGCCCCATATAGCAAAATTTGCCTTATCTCTCTAAAAGTTGTTCTGACATCCTGGAAACTTTGTAAGTAACACATTAGATTTGCTGTGTAAATTTAAGCCGTTCTGCCACTGTGATCATTTCAGTATTATGTTCAAGTTTGGAGGGAAACTGGAACCATAAACCTGGGACTTCTTCGCTCTGTGCATTTGTTGTGCTTTGCTGCCATCTAGTGTTACGAACAAGCGCCTTGGACAATTTTGCGAGTCATTGTTGATTACTGGTCATGATAGGTGCATTTGGAATAACGCGAGGTTAGAAAGTTAGAAACTGACATAATGAATAAATAAATTACAAATCCTCTTTTAAAAACAAATTCTCTATGGTGAATACAAAAGCTGCAATAGGTGAGATTGCCATGGGCAGCCTGTTTAATGGCAAAAAGCTAGAACAGTGAGTAATAGATAGCTGGTGATAGTCCTGCTTCTCCCATTATTACACCTTATATAATAGCTAAAACTATATCAGAATTTTCATGTGGAATTAAAGTTAAATCTGTCATTGATATGCCATTGATGGCATCAGTTCAGATACCAGGGTTGACGGAGTGATCTCACAGGTGGGCCCTTAACCCCCTGCTGCTTCGGGGATCGTCTGGCCTTCTTTTTCCGTAAAATTGTACGTTGCTTTGGATAACAGCTGCTAAATAAATACAATTTAAAATATATATACTTTTTGTGTTGGACTTTGAAACGAAATTTTATAACAAAAATTGACATACACTGGTAAAATGTTCAAGCACTGTATTTGGCTAAAGCGATGGTGTATTTGTGGGCAGCCATGTAGTGTCGCGACTCTAAGGTTTGGGGTTCAGATCTTTCCCTCACTGTGCCCGTTATGAGTTGTTCCCCTGGTAAGCACTCCTGAATTCCAAAGAAAGGTGACTCTACTGCCTGTACCGTGTGTTCTTTGTGACGGACTGGCATCCCATCCGGGGTGTCCCCTGCCTTGTGCCTTGTCCTGTCTGGGATAGGCTCCAGACTTTCACCATGTGACCTGGTACTATTGGATGGTTGAATGGACGGTAAAATGAGAAGTCATGTCATATTGTCTCTGCTTAGGAAGACCCATAATGTTTTTGTTTTGAAAGATGGGTTCTAACAGTCCTAATAAGTTGTTTGTTTTACACTCCCAAAGACCTGCAGTATTTAACTCAATCTAGCTGGATTTGACAATATTTTTTAAGATTTCATATGTGGATTAATATGTGATTTTTACAAATTAACTGAAGTGGTCATGCTAAGAAGTCTTGGGATTCTAGAGAAGACCGGATTTATGATATTTTTCTTCTTATGTTCCGTCTGCACTATCTGTTTATGGAATTATAAACCTGTTATCCATTCTATGGATACACTTTAGAATTGTTTTTGGATAAAATGTCTTTTTGAAGCTTATGGAGAAAGCGTTTCAGATATTAGTGACCACAGTATAATACATGTAAATATGAGGAATTTAAATACAGTATGTTCTCATAATGAAAAATTAGCTCTATCTGACAATTTGTCAATGAGAAAAAACATTTATTTATTCAAAGCTGACTTTACCTGGTGTATTGTAATGATTTTCTTTTTTTATTCAGAATAAATGTTTAAATACCAGGAAATTGTGTAACTCTCTAATGGAAGGCGTTTTCATGAAAAAAAATACACTTATTACATATGCTCTTTTATTTTTGACATGCAGATAACAAAATATTAGAATGCCAATAGCTAAAATTAGCATTCATCATATCTTTTTTGCACCTATAAGAATTTGCTGATCTCACATACTTTGATTATGTAGGTAAACTATTCAGTAATGATTTTTTTTCTTTTTTAATTTCATGCTAGGTATTCATAATAATATGTAGTGGCATTGTACCCAGACTAGATACATCTTGAAACATGGTGTTAAACTTGCTCCTTTCAATGTCCAATTGTATAACAACCATCATGCAACCCACAAATGATGAATGGTATATTGTAAACATCCCCACAAATATATGGAAAATTACAGCAATGTTCCAGTCTCTACATATAATAATTGCTGGAACTTCTGAACAGTCATAACCACCACCAGATAAATATCCAAAACTTTGGTCTTCTCAATCAGTCAGTCTTGCTTTAATTCATGCAGTGTTTTCCCTTCAATAATTGTCTAGTTATTTCTTGGAAAATATGAACTGACAATTTTGTGCACACTATACTGAAGTCATAAAGTAAAACTCTAAAGTAAAACTATACCATAGCTTATATACTATACAAAGCTATACTTTTCTGTATACCCTTTATTTAACTGAAGAGTGACCCCATGACCTCTCTGGGAACTGAAATGTAAAGACATTCCCACAGCTCGGTATTACTACAGTTTTTATTGTGATATGTATTTACAATTATATAAGCTAATTTTGCTCATTTTATACTGAAATTCAATGTTTCTGCTATCTAACATTGCTTGTCTAGAGTCTGCAGCTCCAATACCCAATTCAATCTCACTACTAATGCATAGATAAGTACAACAAATGTGCAAGTTAATATGTAAAAAAAAATCTCAGATACAGTTGAATATAAGGCCCTCACATATATGAGGACTCATCAATAAAAAATACAACTCACCACTAATAGTGCATATCGTATGAGATCAATTATCATTCCGTGTTTTCCAACTGTATACACAGAACTATGAATATAGCAGACATTTTCCACACATCCAATTAATCTCAGCAGTTATAAAACTACCACAATGGTTCATAAGAGTATACTTAAAGGCTCCGTAAAAAGATTACAAAAGATTTGGTCTTTAATAAAATCATGGTAGGGTCCATAACATGATTTTCTTTCGAAAAATAAAAATAAAAATTGCTAGGAAGCAACATTTTCTCTCATGTTTGCATACAATAGTTTCCAGCTCAGCTTAGCTGATGGGGGATAAGACAGAGAGGAAGAGAAGGTCACCATGGCCCCAAGGAGAATTCAAAGTGAAGGAGAGGAATAAAAGAGAAGGTGAATGAACCTGCCCGTTGGACACTCCAAGGCAAACTGTATTTCATGATGAAGGACGTCTGCATCTCTATCAGCTTACAGGCGGAAATGTGCTCGTTGGAAAAATTAAACCCTTTTCATATGTGAAAGAAATGTCTATTTTTTTCTATGGCAACAGTCCCATCTAAAGGGCTATCCAGAGGTCAGGATTTTTTGTGTGAGAAAATCCCGGATTCTCTCGGATTTCCCAGTAGGTTCCATTGGTCAACCACACCTCCCGGCCTGCAGCATCTAGCGATTTCCTGAAGACACAAACCACATGCCATGTAATTCTGAGTAGCCCCTCACATATGCACCTCTCATAACATCAATGTAAGTGTGAGAAACATGCACAAATATAACAAACATAGGATAGACCAACTTGAAAAAGCGAGGTATATGCTCCTCTCCCTTCTTGGCAAGGATCTTCCGCTGCTCCCTCTGCTTCTCCTCTATCTTGTCCTTCAGCTTGTCTGATTCATTTACCTTCCCTTCCTCTAGCAACCTAAAAAGAAAAAATGGGAAATTGTTTAGCTAATGGCAAAACAGAGACATGCTACTTTAGATGCAACAACAGCTAACATTGTTTCATAAATGCTTCCCTTAAGTTCCTGTGCTCAAATAAGCTAAAAATCAACTACTCTTATCCACATATGAAATCTTAAAAAATATTATCAAATCCAGCTAGATTGAGTTAAATACTGCATGTCTTTGGGAGTGTAAAACAAACAACTTAATAGGACTGTTAGAACCCATCTTTCAAAAAAGATCCAGACATTTCAAATAAGATCCAGACATTGACTACTCTGAGTGCAGCGGATGTTGAGGTTCTGTAGTTTGTGGACAGTGTTGGTGAAGTTACTTGCAAAAGTAATCCATTACAGGCAGACGTGGAAAATTCAGGTCCGGAAAATACAAATCTTGAGAAAAGTTTTGTTTCAACCAACCAGTTGAGTATAAAAAGTCACAGAGTACTCAACTGGCTGGTTGAAACAAAACCTTGGTCAAAAAATTCCATGTTCTGCTCTGAGCTGTGCTACTCACCTCTGGTCAGGTCGCAGACGGGTGTCAGTTGGGGGGAGCCTAGAGTTTAAATCAGGGGTCAGCTCATTTAGTCTCATGGCAAAACTGGAGAACCCATAGTACAGGACGTGATCTTCTGGTTGAGGGTCTGCAGGAAGTCATTAATACAAGTTACGGGTAAGACAGGAGTGCCTTGGTCAGCATCATGGGAATCTGTGAGTGTCTACAGAACGACAATAATTTTACATAAGCCTTTACTAAATTCTAACTGAGAAATAATTAAATATGTTATGACCACATTTTGCCTTTGATTAAGCTGAAATACAATAGCGCACAAAGGTTTTAAGCAGTCAAAGAAAATTTTAAAGATACTTATCTGGGTAGTAGGTTGGGTAGTACCTCGGTACTGGCTCAAAGTGCGACTTAACATTAGAATATTGTGAACATGTGAAGTAACACATCAGAATATATGAATTTCTTTTCACCATAAAGTAACTTATATTTCTTGATTGCTGGATGGCTAGATGAACACCCTTTTGGTTCCAAAACCTCTCCTCAGGGGCACCTCAGCCTTTCAATAAATGAATTCATTAAGCTGGTGGTGAAATTTAAGCATCTTAAATAATCTGGTGAGGGTTTTTCTTTGACTGCCTAAAACCTTTGCATAGTGATGTATGTTTACATTATTAAAAACAAAGTTTATGCAGAAGTACAGTATGTACACACATGGTCCTTTATAATAAAAGCAAAAGTGTCCTGTTAAACATTCTCTTTAAAGTTGATTGATACTCACTTGGCTTCCAGATGCACTGAGGGGTAGGCAGAGTGTCACAGTAGATACCCTCATGCCAGTACCCTCCAAAACGGTGGACAACAGTGCCAGACTGATCGAGAACCACACCCTGCACCTCGTTCATATTTGTATCTGATCCCCAGTAACGGGCCTACAAGGACAGGAAGAGTACAACATATTGTGGTCGTCAGTCACACTGGTCTTGCCCACCGCGTTAAATGTTTCCGTATTGAGATTTCCAAAACAACTGTGGACACGTTATAAACTAACAACGCATCTGAGCAATTTAATTTAACACATAATACATGATTTATATTCACGGACAGCTTAAGGCAGAAATTTTCAAATCCAAGGATTTGTGGTTTTCAGCGCCACTAGTTCTATCTTAACCATTCATCACATCATCATTAATTACTGAGACATTTTGGGCCTGCCAGGGATTACCTTGACAAAAGTAATCTTGCAGGTGCAGATGTCGCTCTTGAGGTTGCGGAGAGTCACTTCACCATAATGCTCCAAGAACCGCTGCTGACTCAAGACTTTGTGGATGCATGTGACCACCTTGTTCCACTCATAGTGATCACCAAACCTGTAGGAAGGCCCCGGGCAGTCAGATATACCTTCGTCCAATAAAATCACCTATGAGACAATGGCCTGTGGCCATTTGGCCAAAGACATAGAACTGACCTTGGAAGAGTGACGTTCACCATTCCTGCTGGCATGATCTCCAAGGATTTGCCCCAGAACTTGTTTTTCCACCGTTGGTCTGTTATAAAGCAGCAAATGATGCATTAAATGTCATTAATCTACAAATATCTTTACTGCAAATGAAAACTCAGATGTATCGCATTGTTTAACATAACTTAAGAATTGTGCAATTGTAAATGCAACCACATATGTAGATGTACACAATGGTGACAGTATACTTCAGGTTTACCTTGCCAGAAGGAGAAGTTTTTAGATTCAGCATGGCAAGCAGAGACAGGTGGGTGGTGGGAGACCTACAGGCAAGTGAAATGTTACACAACACCAAAACCCATTTCACCGAAATTACCGAAATAACCATGAGTGGGGGTTGTTCAGCTGTCTCAACCAACTAAATCAGTGTTTCCCAATCCGGTCCTCAGGGACCCCCAGACAGCGTATGTTTTTACTTGCTCTGAGCTCCTTGCCAGATAATCCACAACTATCTATCAGCTGGGAGGAAACAAAAATGTGGACTGTCTGTGGGCCCTGAAGACTGGATTGGGAAGCACTGAACTAAGTGCTAATAATTGATTAGCTTCCATTGACCAAAATCCATGACTTATTGCACTACTACAGTAGTGTTACAGATTTAACATCAGTAAAAATGTGACCAGAGTGTAGAACATCTGCCTTTGTTATCTTTGCATACCTCACATTTGACAGAAATTCATATAATTTCTGCATTTTAGAAGTACATTTCCAAAGCTATCATTTCTGCATCAATTCTAAAGCATCAGCACCTGCTTCCTGAGCCATTGTCGCTTGTACTGAAGTTCTGTGTTGGGCGTTCTACTGACCGACTAACATAACAGTGATAATGTCTGACACAGGGGGGACATGGATGTTTTTTTTGGGGGGGGGGGGTCAAGCCCCTCTTCTCAATGGAAACTAACTATTTAAGAGCATAAAGCAAGTTCACTGTGCATTAAGGAGACAGAGCGGTAGCTCTTTTGCCCTTTTAAGCTAAGAACTAAATGGCTGCTTGCATGTAGCCCAGGTTGACTCTCCTACGCATCCCAAGGGCGCCAATAAAATCAGCCCTTTCCATCATCCAGCCTCTGCATGTCATGCGTCTGTTCAAGTGAGCATTTTTTTCCCACTCGGTCCTGACCTGTTCGCTGACATATCGGAAGCCCTTGTCCTCCCGTTCGCACTCAAAGGTCTCTCCGAGGACGGGGTTGAACGGTTTATACCTGTTGCGATAGCGAGCAGTGGCATAGCCAGAAATGGCAAAAGCTGCAATATATACCTGTGAGGGAAAAGAATAAAGATATTTCAGTTGAAACTATAATTATACAAAATATGGATGGATGGATGGATGGATGGATGGATTTAATATAAACCTGTATGGAATATGTATCTATGTATGTGACAAACACTTTTAGAATATTGCATATTGCCAAAGCAAATATTTTGATAGCTTTGGGATTAGAAATTGGGATAAAAAGATCAAGAAATTAGATCCAAAAATCGATGAAGGTGATCACTAGAAAATCATTAAGAATAAGAAAAGAATGCAATTCTAGACATTTCTGTAGCTTGAGTAGACAGAGGAGACAAAAAGCAGAGAGGCATGAGGACGCTTAGGGGAGTTACCATCCTCTGATAGGGGTCCTGGGTGTTGTTGGCAATGTCCAGAAGCTCAGAGTACTCTAGTTCCTCACACAGCCTCTGCAGCAGACACAGGGGCTCGTTGAGGGCGGCTGGCATGGACACCCGGGAAAGGTCCTTCCCAATGTTGTTGTAGAGGATGGTTATCAGGCCGATGTGACTATTGTCAGGGCAGGGGGCAGGCAGGACAGTGCGGTGGCCCGTGTCTTTAGTGACAGGCCGCAGCAGATCCGGGGCGTGGGCCACGCTGGCACGGTACTCCAGTGTGCCAACCACCGGGGTAAAATGAGCTAGAATCAGATGGAAATGGATGGCATGTCATTTCACGGCCGATACACTCAAAAAGCCAAAAACACATCAAAGAAGGATTTAGAGCAGGGTGTTTCAGGCACATTTCTTAGATACATGCTACATATATGGCTCCTACAACTAAAAAATGAAGGTCATGAATTCAAATCCCAGGAAGAATGTATAAATTGTAAATGGATATTTCAGTTTGGGTGTGACCAGATCCCTTTATTGCCATGGCAACTTCTGTAAGATGCCTTTTCAAAATTAAATATTTTTAGAAGGCCAACAAAAAACATTCCCTTGTAAGACTGCAGTACAAAGCCGAAGAGAAAGATGTGTGTCAAAATGTGTCAGTTGCAGCTAATTTTGTAGGAACAGTTACACATTAATTTCTAAGCATCCTGAAATAAACGTGACTCTGGCCAATGAATGGAGACGGGTGTGGCCTCACCGCGGTCGTCATCCAGGTCAGAGATGGTGGAGGCACCGTCACTCAGACCAGACTCGTCAGACACCTCATTCTCAGGGTACGGCCTGTCCTGCAGAACATCACTGGCATCATAGTAGGTGGACGCCAGTGAAGGAGTGCGCTGAACGCCCGCCTGGCTAGCCGCTGATGACACAGGCTGCAGAATGCAGATGAAGAGAAAGGCAATGATAAGGTCAGGAGGGTGGTCGGCTAAAGAAGCTTGTCATACATCTGGAGTAATGAGATACCCTTAAAAGAAAAACAGAAGAGTATAAGGAGGAGGAATGCACCTTATCTGGCCGGACAGTGCAGAAGGAGTCCTCCGTTGAGTCTGAAGACACGGACAGGGAGTGGACTTTCGTCAAACGGGACTGCATCTCCAGCTATACACACAAAAACACATCAATGGGTAGTAATTAGGGCAATAATTCCAATAGCTGTTAGGAAAACCTGTAAAAAAAAGACAGGGAAATGCTACTGGAGGTGGAGGCAGCAGGTGACAGATTTACATAAATATTGAGAATACAGAAAGGGGAAGGCCCATAGCAAGTCAGATTCTCCAACCTACACAATCCTAAAGTAGGTGCATCACCACACCTTTACATAGCATGCATTATGTGACTCATTCCCACCCCCATCTCTGTTAGCAGGGGTCAGCTGACAGATGACCACGTGCTCGACCTGTCCGGTCAGTAGAAACAGACACAGTCGCTGCGCCGGAAGACTTTGTGACTCATGGCAGATGGGCATGATGTTAACGCAGATGGCCATGGGACCGGCATTTCCAAAGCTTACCTCCGATAGGGTGGTGCAAAGGGTCGCCAGCTGCTGGGTGGTAGACTGGTGGAGGTCAGGAGCAGCCCAGGCCTGCTGCAGCCTCTGCCAGTCCTGAGCCAGAGCTTCATGCACGGCCTTCAGGGACACGTGAACTTCGGGAGATCAAAGCCAAAGGAAGGTCAGATACATGGAGGAGCAAAACTGGCATTGATCACAGAAATATCAACACCAATAAGGCTTATGCTCTCTCTTCTACTGACAACCAGTGCAACTATCTAAAGAGCAGATTTGTCCAAAGCAGGGGTCTCCAACTCCAGTCCAGGAAGCTACTCTCCAGTAGGTTTTCTATCCTACCTGGCTTCTGATGAGCGACACCTCTTCTTGGTATTTAATCTGAGAACAGATGTGGCTCATCAAGAGGCAGGTAGGAAAGAAAACCTACTGGATAGTAGCTCTCCAGGACCGGAGTTGGAGGCCCCTGACAGCGATCATTGGCTTACAGACCCAGGCTGCACACTGAAGTGGAAGGGTCAGTAAAAATGGATGAGGGATGGGTTACATATCCCCTACATATCCCATATATATCCTCTACATACCCCATACATATCCCCTACATATCCCTTACATACCCCCTACATATCCTCCTGCTAACTACACAAAGGGACACATAAACAAAGTGGTCATTCTAGGACCACAGCTCCTACTAAACACATGAGCTACTTGACATGGCTCACCCCTCTGGGACACGTTGCAGATATCCTGCTGGATCTTCTTGCCTTCAGGGGAAGTGCTGCTTAATGGGGTCACCTGGGAACCCACAATCTCTGGGATGGATGGGGCCGAGGCTCCCAGATGGCTGGCAGAGTGGCTGGAGGACAGCTGACATAAGGTGGAACATATGCGTTTGATCATTGTAGAACCACAACACGTTCCACTGTATATGGCATGCATATTTTAACATATGTTTAAAGATATTTTGGTTCACTCACCGACTTGTTGATCACACGAAAAGGCTGCAAGTTAAAATTCATAATAAATTATAAATACTGAATGCTACATCACAGTTAGAAACTCACGATTTCAAGGTGATGCTCAAACAGACGTGTATGCTATAAAGACTTTGCTTCGAAGTGAATGTGAAGGCCAGTGCACAATAACTGCAGGCTAATCATTGTGGGATTACTGCCCAGCACAATAACCTAACACCCCTTCCCACCCCCGTCCGGAGGATCATTACCTGGGACAGGGTGCGAGAATGGCCCCATATCCTCCCAGGTTTCTTCTTCGGCTTCTCTAGAGACAGATTCTAGAAAGACAAAGCTATCAGTAACATCAAAACTCCCTTAAATGTAAAATTACAAGGCCGCCTTGTTGGGCAGGGTGCAGAGACTCTCCAAGGAGTTGACAGCTTTTCGAAAGGCAACTTCACTTGTGCATGTCTGTCATATTTATTCAAAGACCCCTAAGCCTTTGCTGCTCGTACTCTGGGTTACTCAGGATGTGCCTCGAAAGGGCGCCGCACCTGAATGCTTATAAATCGCTGTAGGTCTGCATTGGAAACCGGCTTGCTTCCTTCCATCAACAACAGCTTCTGCACCAGCTGGCCCAGTTCATTCAGGTCCGCCTGGCAGCGGCTCAGTTCTATGGACCGGCACAGAGGTTATGAGTGGGCTTCTCACTTCCACCACACCGGCTGCCACAGGGCATAGTGCTGCAAGCGCCCACATGCCACGGGCAGCAATACAATGCAAAGCGCTACCTTGACATTCGGGAGATGCAGGGCTCCACCAATGAGAATAACAGACTTTCAAAGGTATCTTGACCCTCACTATCCATCTGCTCAAATGAGTGACCCATTACCCATGTACCTTGGTAGCAGCTGCTGGCTTGCTGGCTCTCATGCAGCCAGGTAGAGACCTTGCCGTTCACCTCCGGGGGTAGGGTGGGCGGTTCCTCCACCCTGGGGGGCGTTTCATTCTGATGATGTGCTGTGTGAGCATAGTTGGGTGCGTAGGAAGCCTGTGACCCAGTGTCAGACAAAGGAAAGAGGCTGCTCACTCCGGGAGCTGGGAGTAAGCAAACTGTGGACTGTTTAGGGGTCCCAGAGGACAAGTTTGAAAAGCACTGGTCTATGTTAGAGGTCCAACAGCCATGATTTGCTATTCGATCTACTGAATAGGTCATTTACATCAACATCAACAGCACGCAACACCAAAGGCAGCTGAGAATGCTCAGGGGTGCTGCTAGTGATTTTGAGCCCAAAGAAATCATATCATATTGGGCCCCCAACCCAGACCAATCCAATCATGTTCCAAAGTTTTTTGAATCATCCTAATTTTGCCCCCTTTCTGGCACCCCTGCTCCGTGCGACAACGCGTTACATGTGGGATTTGTAAAGCCCATGATATTTTGGGATCATGTCTCTAAACTTAACCACACCAGGTAAACATTGTGAAGATGCAATTTCATTAAGACTAATTACGTCAATGAGTTATGTCAAAATAAGAAATGGCTTTATTTTCATTTAGCATTCAGATATGACGTTAGGAAGCTTTGTGAAAAGCTCACCATCTCCGCTATGCCATGGTTCCTGTGTGCCAAGCTGGCAACGCCAGGAAGCATGCTGGGCAGCACGTTGCCGCCCTGGGACAGGGCCTGCAGGAGGCCATTGTGTGCATGCACAGCTTCACACTTTTTGTGCATGCGATGGGCACACAGCTCCTTCACCCAGATGTCGAACATATCTGAGTTCTTCGCCTGCATAAGAAAAGCAACCAATTAAAAGCACAGCCAGCTGTAGCTAACCAGAACACCCCCTGATGGTCAGGCAAGCGCTGGACCCCTTTTAACCACTTACACTATGCTTTCTGGATTTTTACAATCGTGGTTTTACTGTGTTTTTACTGACATGTTTTTACAGCAATTAGTTTGGTTTTGATGAATATCAACTCAATCATCCACTGGTCAGTTCTATAAAAATGATCTCTTCCTGTTCATTTCTATATATTTTAGTAATATTAGTAGAAGCACGTCTTATGTCTTATGCTAAAAACTTAACTAGGTATTCATTTTTGTACAAACCATTGTATTTATCACCTACTTTGCATTTAAAACACTTTCTGTCTTTTATTTATTCACTGCCTGTTTCACGCCCTAATTATTAATTGTCTGTTACCATTGACTCTCCGACTGTAGCAAGGTGTCTCTACACAAATTTCTACTGGGCTTGGTCATGTAGCAACAAAGACTGTAATGGTTTCTGCTGACTAGCTATTTTTTGGCAGGCGAAGACTGAACATACCTCTGATATTTCATAGAATAATCATTTCAAAAGAAGACAAATGCAATATTAAAATACCAACAAAAAAGACAGTACCTTTATGTGATACAGACTGTGCCCAGCATCCAAGTCTATGCGTTCTGATTTCTTGTTGATTGACATAACTGCTAGACTAACATCTAAAGAACCATGCAGTTTCCCCTTTGCAATCTGGTTAAAGAATCAAAATTACTGTAAGAAGACATGCGATTAGGAATCAGACCTGCAAAACTAGTTCCACCAAGAAGGACGCAGGGAATCCGACTTACGTCTTGCTTGGTTTTGGCGTATCGGAGAATTCCTTTGTCCAACACAAAGTACCTCTGAAAATAAAGGCCAGACATTTACATGGGTATTCACACAGCAAACAGCAGCTTGATGTTTTGTGGTTTAGGTGGCGCCATGCTCCCTTCCCAGCATGCCGTTCACCTTGTGCCAGCCCTTGAGGGGCCACTTCCTCTTCTTCATCAGAAAGTCCTCACAGATATTTGGCGTGGTGGTGTCCTGTTGGTCCCCTCCCAAGGTCATCTCGGTGTGACTGTCATCCATCACCTCCCAGTCTTTAACATTCTGAAGCAATAAACAAGGGCAAAGGTCATGGGAAAGGAGGATAACATGTTATATGGCAACCAATCCTGGCAAAAAAGATTTTATAAGGGGGGGTTGAAAAAGGATGTAACGATGGATTATTTTCTTTGTTCAGTGTGCAAGCACCCGGGGTACGTGGAACATCCTGTCACACTAATTTGCATCATGTCACCAGTGAAGAACATTTTACCTTACCAATTTGGGGGTCACAGATTTTTCCGTTTGGAAGCAGGATCCACACCAAAGGCAAACTCAATGATCCAGGCAGCACATTTACACATATTTAAGCATGAATCTATATTCTTGTAAAACACTTATCACAGATGACCCATAATGTCTTCCTGTAGCTTGGAAAAAATTTCCTTTACCAGGAAATTTGAATGCACTCAAATCCTCCTCAAAAACTGGCCCTTGAAAAGTATGGCAATTTAAAGTTGAGCGAATTTATATTAAAATGCATGGAGACCAAATTCATAAGTAAATTAAAAAAAAAACATGCAGCTGTCATAAGAAATTACATGAACATGAAAATCAATAAATTACTTATTAATACAAATTAATCATTACATATGAGTTATTAAACTTATTAAAGACAGTAAAAATTCTGAAGTGAAGTATTCTGGAACTGGTTGTAAAACATTAAAAGAGATTTAAAAATGCCCACTGTTCATTGCTCTGGCAGTCACTCATTGCCACCATCCCACCTACACTTTTCTGCCAGGTCACAGTGTCCTAATGGGCACCACCTGCACCAGCAGACAGGCACAGACTCTCCGGTGACCTCATAGTCAAAATATATATCCATTGGCCCAAAAGGTTCCAAATGCTACTGTAATACAATATAGTTACATTTTTTACATTGTTACGTATATAATGGTTTTGTGTAAATCTAAACCATTTCGTAACCACTTTAGAAAGGGGTATCAATAAGGAAACAAAGGTTACTTTCAGATTTGTAATGAAAATACTCTAAATTTATTTACATAATAAATCCATCAAGTGCGCCAAGACCCAGCACTCGATGGTCATGGGACATCAATAATTGGATGAAATAGGTAGAAATTCTCAAAGCATTTTTGAGCAATTCTTAGATAAGCTGTGAGAAGTTTATACCAAAATATTATACAAAGAGAAATACAAAATTTAACAAAACTGGTGAAACTTGCATCTTGTGATATGAGTATTTTCAGTGTGCAAAAGAATTCCATTCCAGGTAATAATGTAATAATGATTAATAAATGTAATGATGATTTAAATCAGTGAACCTTTCCAAGATTTTACATTTCTGGAATGTTTTAAGAAGAAGACAATAGAAAGGTGTGGGCAGAGCTTACTTGGCGGGAGTGCTTGGTGGAGGAAGTGCTGCTGTTCCGGGAGTGGGTGGGCTTATTCCAGCCCAATGGAGGCTTATTCCAGCCCGACTGGGGCTTTTCCAGACCACTCATTACTGATGGAGCCTCACTCCCCTCATTCCTTACAGGGAAATTAGTGCATGCTGATGACACCCTGGGAAGCCTTTAACACAGCAATAAATATTCAATTCATTACTGTATAAGAAAGAAACACTGCAATAGGTTCAAAGATTCTTTTTATAGAATCACACAATTTACTGTCCCACGGACAGTGCACAATGAGGGAATGAGGGCGGGTGTCAGGACACAACATCCTATGGGCACTGAAACTGATATGTTCTTGAATATTCCTGAACCTACCAAGACATGCCTCAGCATGCCAGGAAATGACAAAAAAACATACTATTTAGTCAATCCTAAACTGTACATTGGTGATTGACAGTAAACCATCCTGAAAGGACACGCCTTTTTAATGCCGGTATGAACAATACAAGGTAAAGAAAAACCAGTTTTTCATTAGATAGGAAGAAGTCAGCAAAAATAAACTGAGACTGACGTGCAAATTCAAAGCTTGATTTTCCTGTTGGAAGTATGTAGAATGTTTTTTTTTTTTTTTTTTTTTTGGGGGGGGGGGGGGGGTTACAGGTTTTAAGTTTTTTGTTAAAAAAGTGTACAATTTAATAAAAAGTCCCCCCAAAGAA
>JABFDZ020000097.1:28384762-28404290 GCA_019775955.2 Pollimyrus isidori
TAATCGGTTAACCGGTTTCAACCGGCTAATGAGGCTCGGTGGTCGGTCAAGAAATTTTTTAGTTTTCGCCATCCCTAATAGGGACAGTACAGGCAAGGCCCCCAGATGGGTGGGGGCAGCTGAGGGTTGTGGCTGACATAGTATATCGCAACGACAAATCTGCTTTATTTGTGTATTATGTTTTTCACAGTAAAATGAAAACAAAGGAATTGTTGTTTATTGAATTATCTTTGCCGATATCATCAATTTAAAATAAAGTAAAGGCAATAAATTTTACCATGCTAGGTGGGGTACGTTTTGGGCTCCCAGTGCCTTTTGAATCATCTCTGAACACACACGTCTATCTGATGCTTACTGCAGGTCTAGGCAGGAAAGCCTTGCAACTCTGTGGCCCCTTTAACACAGTGAAACCACAGCTACAAGCTTCATCTCAAAGGAAACACCTTCCCAAGCTCTGGAAATCAGCCTCACCTGGTTTGCGAAGAACTTGACACTGACGTCATGCTTGTGAAGCCGGTGTCTGAGCTGCAGCATGTCCTCGGCAGTGGTGGCATTGTTCTGAACCACGACAATCATCTTAGACTGCTGGAATGTGGCCTGCACCTCCCTCTTTATGAAGGCAGTCATTCTGCTGTCCTAGTGCAGCAGATGAGAAGATAGAACACTAATCAGTAAATAAAACCTATACAGACAGCAGCAACCTTTGACTATAGTGCGATTTCACAAAAACAACACGTAGATGCAGGAAAGAGCAATCGAAAAAAAAGGAACTGAGGTGGAGATAAAAGATATCACTTTAAAAAGGAGTGAAGCATCAAACTGAGTTAATTTAGCTAATCAACAGGTAATATATTTCACCATTTCCAAAAGAAAAGAACATTATAGGCCAGAGATATCAGAATTTCGTTTTTCTAACTTACACTTATACGCACTACCTTAGGACATCAGTGGATATTTCTTAATCGGTTTTTGGCCAAGATCTGTTTAATGTAAAATTTCAGTGTTCTGCAAATCCGTAGCCTTGGTGGACACTCACATAGCCTATCACTAACTCACTTTTCAGCCAATGTGTTTGTATTGGGATCAAGAAAGTTTATCTTAATATTAGAACAAATGTCTTCTGTTCAGTTACATTGTTTTAAAATTGAATAAGACCAAACTGCATGTGCATGGCAATATACTGATTTTAGTTCTATTTAATGAAACATTTTATACTGAAAAATAGTATAAATACAATGAAAACTCAATGCACATTTATTGACTAATGCCTTGAATTAAGTGTATTGCTTGGTTAAGTCTATACAATACAGTTCGAATAAAGGCAACATACAAATAGTATAAAATGCAGGAAACCAATACATAACTATCAGACATTCAGATTACAACAAAAATTAATGATGACGAGGGTACAAAGAATATTAAATAGCAATGTGGTTATAACAAAACACCAATGACACTTTCAGTGGCATTCTGCCTCTGTTAACCTTAACAAGTCACCACCTACTGACTTGCCTGCTTTGTCTCTCTGGTGCGGGACACTCTGGAACATTCCTCAGGTTTGGGAGGGATGTATTCTGTAATGGCCAGGAGCTTCTGCTTAAGGAAATGTACTGGTTTCCTGTGCCTGGTGACAGCCTTGGAGCCATAGCGAACACACTGTCTCAGTGGCAGCCATCCTGCTAGAGATAATCCAGTAACTGATCATTTTCACAATTAAACATAACCTCAGAACTTTCAACAATGTCATACAGAATATTGAAGCATGGGAATAAATATAACAATTTATGTGTTAGCTTTACACAGTGCAGCAGCACTCAAACACAACAAGTTTTTATTTCAACTTCGCAAAATGTAAAATTTTACTTTTCACATCACTACACTAACTACTAAATTGCAGAGCATACCACTTGAAAGATTAGCAATTATTGAGCCAAAGCCGCAAATGAAAAAGAATCACAAACGACAGTGCTGAACAACGCTTGTTCAGATTGTTTGCAAATAATATAATCATTAAACACAGGAAAACCCAATGTGTTATTTACCTATTGGAAATATAATTTCGTTATCACACACTGTTATCACCCAGCCTAATAATTACTTATGCTGACTTGTAAAGCGTCGTTGCTCGTCTAAAGCTAAACGGTTGAATGTTCCACGCATTTAAACAATTTCGCATGTAATCATCAGACTACATATTGCAATTGCAGTATCTTACCTTGCTTCGGCAAGAACGTGAAGCACAAGGTCGCCGCCATCTTTGACCGGAAATGTCGTTTCACGTATAAACGCAGGCGTATACGTTGTAGTTTTTTTAGTTCCTATGTGTCGCCTAGTATTTACATAGGTAGAAGGATGCTGCAGTTGGAGCCGCCAGGCAAGAGGCTGAGAGGTAGACCGAAAAGGAGGTTTATGGATGTGCTGAAAGAGGACATGAAGTTAGTTGGTGTAAGGGTAGAGGATGCAGAAGATAAGACTAGGTGGAGACAGATGATTCGCTGTGGCGACCCCTGAAGGGAAAAGCCGAAAGAGGAAGAAGAAGAATGTGTCGCCTAGTATTATGATCGGTGTACCAATCGAATTGTAGTATATCTGCTATACTACGTACTTCTGACATGGACATTGACGATGCTTAAATATTCCTCATAATGTTCTAAGACAGTACAAAAATAAAAATTGAGGAGTAATGTGAAACATTCATGGTATAGGTATTCTGTTCCAATCATAAACCAAATTCATCCCTGCCATAGGTAATAACCACATTTGCAAGGGATTTTATGAAGATTGTACAAATACCTAGTTCAGTAGTTAGACACAGAATATACTCTATATCTATAAATATAACAATATTCCAAAGTTCCAAATTATCGCACTTCGTTGTGTTTTACATTTGTCATAGTACATTTTTCGTAAATTGTGTGATATTAATGCTACAAAACAAATACGATTCCAGTGTCAGACATACATTTGAAAATTAGTGGTATATTGGTACTGTTATATAATTACATAAACTATCAGACAAAAGGTAGATTTTTAAAATTACGAACAGTAGTTTATTTATTAAAGAATTTCACTGTGGCGCTATCGCCAAAGCAACAAGAAAAACATAATCCTACTGGGATTTTCATGCGCAAATATGTGCGTATTTACGTCAGGTAAAATGTCACGATGGCTGCGTTGCTCAATCGTGATGCGCAATTTGGGCACATCAATAAAGCGGACGGCGAATTTCTGGAGTGAAATCCAGCTTCCGTTTGGAACGGGCTTGTTCTTTAGTGCGCCTGGTTCGGGTTTCGGGAAAGGACCGATACAGGACAGTGCAGGCATGGATCTCAGTGACATGAGAAAGACATACAAGGCAGATGAGGAGGTTAGCTTATGCGTGTCCGTTGCATTATTTACTGCATTCGGCTGTGGAGCTGTGTTGACCATTCATAAAATGTACCTGTAATCTTCGTTGTGTCTTCCAAAGTGGGCACATGAAATACAGTTATGCATGCTAGCTCTGAAGCACGTAAGACAGATGTGATACGATATTATTTAATGGCTGTCTTGCTTGGTTCAAGGTCTTAAGATCAAGGTCGTATTTCTCCTAATACCGTCTGAATATATTGTGCACTTAAATTTAACAAAAAAGTGAAACAGGCGTACGTGTAAATTTAGACATGTATTCATAATATAGTCAAATCATGTATATTAACAGCCGCAGGTGCTGTCTTAGCTTTTCAAACGGGCCGTATCAAACGAACTGTACTATTTCTTACATTAGAAGCGCTTCAGAGAAACGCAGTGTTTAACTGAGGCTTGTTCTATGTTAAAAATATTTTTACGCATGTTAATGTGGTGAGAGATGTGACTCCCTCCAAATCAGTCCTGGGGTATGAGACTAATTAACGATGTCCTTGCTTGGCAGTGCTTTGAGGAGGGTCACTTGGCGTCCCTGGATCCCATCAAGCAGTTTGGCGATTGGTTCAATGAAGCGGCCATGTGCCCGGAAGTGGGAGAGCCGAATGCCATGTGTCTGGCCACATGTACAAAGTAAGGAATGACTTCAAAAATCAGGATACAACTGCAAGGGAGCAGTAAAGCATCTATAGGGAAATTTCAACGACAGTCAGTTTAATTTTGTTTAATCAACATGTGATTATCTTGTTAGTTTACAGTAGGGTTGATACTATCGCTCATAGTAATAATCGAATAATTTACCGATTGATTTGACGATTAAAGGAGTAATAGTTTAAATAAAATTAAAACACTGGCGCGGTGCAAGGTAGGAACCAGCACTGGACGGGGCAGCACCCCATCGCAGGGTGCACACTCGATCATTGCCAGAGGTGGTGATTTCAGGTCCAAAGAGTAAAAATCCAGACCAGGATTTTGTTTCAACCAACCAGTTGAGTACTCTGTGATGGTGACTCTTTAGACTCAACTGGTTGGTTGAAACAAAATCCTTGTCTGGATTTGTATTCTCTGGACCTGAAATCTCTACCTCTGCTCACTACCCTCCTTGCCTAAGTTGCCACTCTTGACCAAATAAATAATTAAATAATAAAGACATAGTGTTCAACACGTCGGCAGTTAGACTAATTTGTTGAAGTACGCCCCTACGTCTCATACCTGCAAGACTCAGGTGCTTTATTTTTACAAATCGAAAGTGATTTCCGTAGTCCAGGGCTTGCCAACATGGTGCCCTGTGGGCACCAGGATGCCCCCAAGGACCATATTTGTCGCCTGCGGACCTGTTCTAAAAATAGCGCAACTCTCTAGTGAGCAGCGTCTAAACATTTTGTTTTATCTTGTTTCTGTTCCTTTTTAATCACATTTGCATTTGTATAGGTTTGAAAATGTCTTTTAAAAGCATTTAAAACATATTTATTATACACAAAGTTTCATAAAGTCATCTTCACTAATCCATCCAACCCGCTTATCCTAGTGGGTCACGGGGGGTCCAGAGCCTGTCCCGGAAGCAACAGGCACAAGGCAGGGAACAACCCTGGATGGGGGACAGCCCATTGTAGGGCACACTCACACCTTCAGGCAATCTGGCAACTCCAATCCAGCGCTCCAGTCCAATTTTTGGACTGTGGGGGGAAACCAGAGTACCTGGAGGAAACCCCATGACGACACGGGGAGAACATGCAGACTCCACACACATGAAACCCAGGCGGAGACCAGAACCCAGGTCCCAGAGGTTTGAGACAGCGGTGCTAACCACTGCACCACCATGCCACCCCCAGTAGCATTAATCATTAATAGTAACATATAACTAAAGGTAAACTGAGCAAATTTGTTATTTAACAAAAGTGTATCTAACTGGTAGCCCTTCATATGGCTCAGTACCTGCGAAATAGCTCTCAGTTTCAAAAAGGTTGATGACTCCTAATCTAGTCAGAGATTATCTGTTCTCCAAACTAAGGGTTGCCGACTCTTACACGTCACAGAAACACTAAATTATATATACTGTACTGATGTAGCCTTTTCAAGTTACTTTTCTGTCAATATTTTTGTGATTTGAACACCAAAATAAAGTTACATTATTTACATGAGTTTATCTATGTCTACAATGATAGCTATGGCAACCAAGCTAAGGATGAGTTCATGAAGTTTAAAAAGCTTTGTTTTGGCACCTTATTAGTTTTACAATGTTACGGACACCTGGTTATAAAAAACTGCCTTGACATCAAGAGCTCTGAGTTCATTTTCTTTTAATACTTATGTATGGTGGGCTGTAACTCATTATCATGCAATAGTTACATTTATCAGGGTAGTAAGTAGGCCTGTATATAAATAGCATTAGAACATATGCAAATTACCTGCATCAATAAAAACTAACAATAATATCTTCTGTTCTACAAAAAGTTATTGATATCTTGTTGGATAGCTAGAAGAACACAACCTCAGTCCCAAACCTTCCCAGCCATTCCATGCAATCGTTAAATTAAACTACCAGCTCATAACTTTATTTTAATTAATTAACTCAATGAGGTACTGATTAGACAAAAAACATGTGTGAGTGATTCAAATGATACATGAGTACACTGCAATCTAAGGAGGGTTGTATCCTACTGGTTTGTGGGGAGTCTGGAGCCTATGCTGGAAGCAATGGGCACAAGGCAGGGAACAACCCATCACAGGGCACTATGGGGGGGGAAAAACAGGAGTACCTGGAGGAAACCCCACAACAACACAGGGAGAACATGCAAACTCCACACACGTGCGACCCAGGCACAGACCAGAACCCAGGTCCCAGGTAATAGTGCTAACCACTGCACCACCATGCCACCCCCAACATGAAGATCATTAATTTTCTATGACTGCCCAAGACTTTTGCATGATATTGTATTTATTTCTCACAAACTAAAAATGACAGTGTGCATGTTATTTCCACAATGAGAACATAATAATAATAAGAAATATTATGCTAATTCCCATATAAAGGCTATATATTTTTAAAAATGTTTTTTATTTTTTTGGTAGCACTTTACTTGAGAGGGCACAACTCCAATCCTGGGGGGCCGCAGCCCTGTGTAGCTTAGTTCTTTCCCTGTTCCACCGCAAATGATTCAGCTCAAGAGCTATGTGGCAATTAACACAAGGAGCTGAATAAGGTGTGTTAAATGAGGGTGAACCAAAAATTGTGTAGGTCTCCGGCCCCCCAGGACTGGAGTTTGACAGCCCTGCTGTAGTAGAACACTCTTATTTAATACAGGCCTATTCATTAACAAGAAACTCAGTTTAGTTTTCTGATAATATTCCATAAATTAATATGTAAATGATTATTTAAATGACTATTTACAATTTCAGTTATAATTTAAATGATTATTTAAATGACATTTATAAATAATCGTTTGAGTTACATTTATTTATTTAATATTGTCACGAAACACCCTCCATCATACGTACTGATCCCATGTTAATTCATCAACCATAATTTTTTAAATTTATTTTTTAATGCCAAAATCATGAATGCAGCTCTGTCACCTACATTTGCAAAGGTATGTAAACATGAGGCTAAAGTAATTTAGAGGGTTTATTGCCCTGCAGGGAAGGAATTCCATCTGCCCGCATGGTGCTGCTGAAGGGCTATGGCCATGAGGGCTTCCGCTTCTTCACCAACTATGAGAGCCGTAAGGGGGCAGAGCTGGTGAGTCGCAGACTGCAGGGAGAACTGGTCAAAGTCGCCGCCTGACTGACATTACATGGTGCTAATGCTCAAAGCTTTTTTGCCTAATAGCTCCAGATATTCATTAAGCATGACGTTATGCGGCATACGAAGTAAAGGAATCTGTATTCATTTAGGCCTAATTAGTTTTGCCTAAAATTGTATCGGTTAATTCATTTGACAATTAATTGTTACTACTAATTTTAACAAATCATTTCCCAAAAAAAGAATGAACTTCTTCACGGAAGAAAATTTTGACAAGCGGATGTATTTACTGATAGCTTTGTGTCTTCGTTTTCCGCTCAGCTTGGTACTCCTTGCAGTTTACTTGTGTAAAGATGAATAATGGTGACATGATTATTATTCGAGAGTTATCAAGAGATCAACCTATAATACTTTATTTTTAACCACATAACATTTTTTAATTAATTCTTCTCCCAAACCTTAGCAGTTTCCTTTAATTATTACATACAAATAAATATAAATGCACTTTGTCTTTTTTCTTGTTGCAGGTGTTGTACTGCAGAAATTATTTGTCCTTAATTAACAGGCCTGATAAATAAGGCCTGACTGCTTATTCTGTTGTTGTTTCAGGAGCAAACCTGAAGGGGGGGTGGCATATAACTAAAAAGCTGTCAGTTTTATTAGCAGGGTCACAACTGTACATTTGTTTTTTTATATCCTGTAGGACAGTAATCCTTTCGCCTGCCTTGTGTTTTACTGGGAGCCTCTAAACCGACAGGTGAGAACAAATAACAAAAGCAAATAAATTCAAGATTATTTTGTATAGCCAGACATGTATTTTTGTAGTACAGTACAATCTTGTTATAACTGACTTTAAGGGACCTGGGAAAACAGTCTGTTATATCTGAAGTCCATTATATCCAGAGTTGCTGTTTGCCCAGAACACATCTACAAGACACCACTTACTCATGCCACACCCCAGCAGACACTCTTGTGGTATAGATTATTATATTGTACATGTAGTAATCCAACTTTACCTCACCAGATGTGTGACTATTAATAATCCCGACTACGTACCTGCGCTGGATATCACCGGCACGCCACACGCTTTGTAGGCGGAGCCTGCATGATCGTTATAGCCGAACTAATCTACAGCTGAAAATGGCCCTGGGTACCAAATTGCTTGTCTGTTATAAGCGAAATTCCGTTATATGCGAGTCCGTTACATCAGATGATTTTTCTGCATGTTCATAAAGTTGCACGGCCGGGACCGACAGACCCCGTCCGTTATAGACGATATTCCGTTATAAGCGAGTCCACTATAACGGGATTTTACTGTAGCAGCTCTATTAATGTTTACGGTGTCAGAGCTGTAATACAAATGGCTGGAGAATGTGGGTTAAATGAATTCTAACATGTTCACGCTGCAGTCTCCTTAAAAAGTGAACAGTGCTGTTTGTTTAGTAAGATCATCTATATATACTGTCAGATTACTATTGCAGTTATTGGACACATTTAACATCTAGGATCTAAGTAAATGCTTTTCCTTCCCCGTAAAAGTAAACTGCTAATTATACAAAGTAATGTCATAATATTAATATATTATAATTTGGAAACATTTGTTTTTCTGTTTAAAAGAAGTTTATTTTGTTGTGACATTAAATTCTACAACCCTGTAAACTTCTGTAATTTCTGTGAATGTGTATATTCTTCATATGAAATATATTTTGCAACAGTGACTTCCATGATAACATCATTGGCAGCATAATGGCTTGAAGTTAGGAATAACATAGAAGTTTGCCATTGGACACACTGGAGAGATTACTGTATATCTCTCGGTTGGCCTGGGAACACCTTGGTATCCCCTGGAGGAGTTGGCTGGGGAGAGGGAGGTCTGGGTATCCCTGCTTAGACTGCTGCCCCTGTGACCTGACCTGCCCCTAAAGAGCGGTGGATGGATAGATAAATGGATGGATGGACATAAATGTACATGAAGAACTTATTAGTCAGAAAGAGGGGAGGGAATGAATATTCCCGTAGTACCTAAACAATATTGAAATACACTAAATACATGTTGAGGTGTCATTGATGCACATGTATGCTAGCAGTGATGTGCTTCTGCCATCATGTCTCGCTTCCTGTACAGATTCGTATCGAGGGTCCTGTGGAACGTATTCCACACCAGTCCTCCGTTGACTACTTCCAGTCCAGACCCAAGGGCAGTCAGATCGCCGCAGCAGTGAGCAGACAGAGCAGCGTCATCCCCAGCCGGGAGGTGAGACCTTTCCGACACACTCCACCCCAGACGGGTGTTCTCCTCCCTTCCCAGGGGGTGAAAAGCTGTTATCCTCTAAGGCACACATAAACCTTGATGACTCGATTATTCCCAAGGTTTTTTTTTTTGTTAAAGATGTATAATCAGAGCAGGAGAAAACCTGACAAGGCTTGGCTTTTTTCTGGCTGCATGAGAGCACAACAGAAGGCTGGTAATTCAGCATCACCCTGGGTGATTGCTTTATCACCCAGCAAAGTAAAAACAGATTGAGCAGGAAAGTGCAGTGATTGTGAAATTGCAGTCAGCATTACCATGTGGGCTGGAGCCTGACCGCCTGTGGATTTTTGGGCTCAGTGTTGATTCTTCCATATGCCCACAATTAACATTTTAGAGGTAAATGAAATGGTGCAGGACATTGTTTCAGCATATGCAATTTTGAAGAAAGATAGTTGCCTCGTTTAGCACTGCAATAAATATATAACATTTAGTTTTTTTTTTTTTTACAAAATACAACTCATTAACAAAGTAATGCAAAAGGTTATTCCTTATGCCACGGGTGAGTTTGATTTCTTGTGTATGCTTCTAACATTTAATGCATGGAAAAATGCTTGATTCATCTGAGATGTCAAAAACCACCACTCAGCTGCAAAATTCTGTTTAAAATGTACATCTTCCCACCAGCATAATAAAATAATCATAATGCAGATGAAAATCACCCCTATAGCCTTCACAACCCAAAGGTGGCCATGGTACTTCAACCAAGGAGACCTCAATAGATAGACATGAGTGTTTGTTGAAGCAATTTAAATAGATTACATGAGCAGTGATTTGGCAAAGCCTGTCTCCTGGTCGTTGGTTCCATTTACTCTGAAGCTGACAGATCTGGCTGGGCAACCAGGCAGGAGGTAAAGGAGCCAACCGCAAAAGTTAATAGTATGAAGAGGGCAAGGAGTAAAAACTGTACTACTTGGGCTATCAAGTGAGGAAACAGAACAATGTTTAGGTAATGACATCCTGACTAATTGAATGTGTGGAAATTGACCTTAACCATTGAAGGACTATAGCAATAAAAATGTTGCCTCTTGAGAGCAGTATGGAGGCTCTGATTTCATGTAGGACTGCATGGAGAATGATCGAGAGTGGTAGGGAGCCACTAGTGAAATGAGATGGCATTATGGAGATGCCAAGCGCTGTGCCAGCAGTATGGAGATGCTATAGTAATGCAGGGGTGTTATAGAAGAGCTTGGTGTCTCCATAGGGGTAAGTTATTGCTAATACGATGAAGCGTTATGGAAATGCTTAGTGCTTTTCCAGCAGAATGGAACCACTATATTAATGCAGGGGCATTATGGAGACGCAAAGCAATTCTACGAGGGATGAAAAGCGCTTTGCCAGTGATATGGTACTGCTATTAATGCAGGGGCGAGCGTCGAGGAGACGCCAGTGTTCGATAACGTTATAGATGCTAAGTAATGGCATAATATTCTTGAAAGAGGATCACTTGAACCACCAATGGGTATCTGAAAGATACTTACAACAGATGAAGTGATGACTCTCTGTACCTCCATGCTCATGGGGGCATCCGGATGGATGTATGAGGTAAAGGTGGAGGAAGACCATCCTCAGAGTTTCAGTATGGAAGGCGGAACTCCCTGATGAGATGCAGCAGATGCCGCTCCAATTGAAAAGGAGTGTCCAGAATAATGAGTGTCAGGGATCCCACAGATCGAAGAGACTTGAGGTGAGAATCCAGGGGTAAGACATGGACTTCTTAAAGCCTCCGAGTAAGAGTGAAACAGAAGGATTGGAAGACAGACTAGGTAAGGAAGGGTTAGTACATCTGGCGTGGGGTTGAATACCTGCCACCAAATCATGAACTGACACCAGACTACAGAGTTTGTGCTCAAAAAGTAAGAAAAGTGCAAATGACAGATGAGGAAAAAGGGAGTATGAGTGCAGCAGAAAGAACTGAAAGCTCTCAAGGCGGAGTCATGAGATTTTAGGGTAGCCGCAGAAAGACCTGATCTAATGTATTTGGTGGTTGACTGAAGTAGGTGTACGAGTTGAAAAACCTGGGAATTCCTGAAAATGGAAGCGCAACAGGGAGTCATTTATTTGGTTCTTAAAACCTGGAATGTATTCTGCCATGAGAATAAGGTTAGAAAATAAAGAACCTGGAGAATATCCGCCAAAAACCGACAGATGGTTCGGCGTACGTATAGCAGCACAGTGAGTGGGACATATCGGTACATTTGGCGTAAAACAGGAAATGTCATTCCAATGACGGAAAAACGCAGTCCAGAATTTAAGGTCAGAAAAACAGCAGTCATCTAAAGTAACCATGTGGACCCGGAAACCGATTTAAACATATGGAGTAGAAATGATACAGGGGGGTTCGGAGAAGTGGGCAATCCAGGAGGCAAAGAGGACACAGTCGGCAAAGGAATAGCGGGCACCGGGGGAGAGAAGGCGGCCAGTGCGAGTACGGAAGATTAGGATCCGGGCACTCCGGGGAAGTGAAGGGCAGTCTGCATGACCTCTGAGCGGGAGAGATTGTGCGCGACGGGAATCCCTTCTTCCTCCAGAAAACTCCGTCGCTGACCATTGCCGGATGTCCCGTCTTGGAGACAGCTGAGAAAGTCGTGTGCTCCTCAGCAAGGGACGGTGGGCGCCAAAACCTTCACCGAGAGCACATAAAGGAGAAACGAAATCCCCCCCAAGAGGAGGCGGAACGTCGGAGTCAGTCATGACCTAGACAGGGAGGAGCGGATCAATACAGCAAACCGAATAGGTGTAATGGCAAAGATGAGGGTTAGACTTACTCTTTAAATCAAACCTGGAGCGATGCGATTGGATACACTTGCATTCATTAGGTCTCCATGTTTGAACTTTCGTATTCAATTTCATTTGTCATATGCTGCACCCGAGTTTATCATCCGTGCCCGCGTGGCAAATTTAGTCCGCATCGATTTTTTATTTTTATTTTTTAAAAGTGTATTTTCCTGTGTAAATTCTACTGCCGGCGTTCACAGATTTTTAATAAAACATTTTTTTTCATATTAATTTTGCAGATCAGCCCATGTGTCATACATCTGTTGCTGTTCCTTTTGTTTACTGTTGATGTTGAAAACTTATCTTCCGTTATCTTTTTTCTAAGAAAAAAAATATATCTTGTTTCTGATTGAAAGGCTGATAAACTAATAATTATTTTTACTGGGCCTTAATTTGGAGGAGAGTAGTAGTAGTAGTAGTAGTAGTAGTAGTAGTAGTAGTAGTAGTACCTTTCACTTGCCTGTAATTAGGTATTCATTAATGTTATTTACCATCAGTGAGAAACAACATATGGTACTTATGATTCGATTTTTTGAACATGTGAGATTCCTATCTGTGGGAGCCAAACAAGCAGTTCTGGGTGTTTTGCTCACCAGGAATAGTTGTAATAAATCTGCCATCCACTGATTTTCAAAATCCCTGTGTGCTGAGGATCCAATTCCTGGAGGAAGCAGACTTTTTACAGAAAATGTACAGTAATATACATACACATATTACTTTTAAAAAGCCTATATTATGGGTTTCATACATGATCATTGGGCTCTGTCTCTATGGTAGACTGACATTTAACAGTTAAGGCTACTTGATATCTCACATAATATTGCTTATCAGATTCAGGTTGATTAAACAGTAATGATGTCAGTTTTTTGTGGTAAAATGCAATATATTTTTCTTAAATCTGATAACTATAATATGATCATTATTATTATGTAATACCAGTCCAAGTGCAGTAGGTTTAATATATCCATGGTTTTCTAAGTCATAATTCTAAGAATTGTGTTTCTTTATTTTGTTAAAAGTATCAGTTCGCATTAACATGGATAATTAAAGGCCTTTTGAAAATCAATGGTCCTGTGCAATAGTTTGTCTTGAAGGTGATAAATGGCAGAATAATACTGGATTTAAAATGGGGAGTGAGGTGCCTGAGGGGGACTGATGATGTCAATTTCCTTGTTAAGAAGCATTCATTCAAACTCCAGTCAAAATGATGAGGAAACCTGCCTAATGCATAAACCACAGGAAAGAAATAAAAGGGAAGGAGACATCAGCTTTGCTTCAAAGCCAGGAAGCAAAACTTTTCTGCAATCGAACAGTGAATTCCAACTAAGTACCGCGCATGATACGAAACATGAATCCTGACTACTAAATGCATGTGACAGGAAACACTACCAAAAAATGGGTAGCAAATTATAAGACTGCTTTATATTTAGCAAAATAACATATACAAGGTCAGTGTATCTGTCACCTTTTTAACACCAGAAACACTTTCTGTTCTTTTTTTAAGACACATCTGAATAGGATTAGCAAATTGATTCTCTGTCTTCACAGATAAATGAAATCTAATTCTGTCCCTGAATTGACAAATAGAATAATTATCTCGACTTTTCCCCCTATGCTACACCCAGAGTCCCAGGAGGACTTGCTTAACCATTGACCAGTTCAGTTTTAAGCTAACAAAATACAGTCACCCCTTCAACATGGTGACTCCCTCCGTGGTGTCAATATATCACGGGGTCAGCATGAGAAATTTGAAAGGGGAGTTTTGAGAAAGCCACAAACGACACAGAAAGGCCAGAAGATGACGAACAAAGAGTTTAGTGACTCGCAAATGCATAAAATACATGAGCAGTGCTGGTTCAAAGGACGCAGAACGTGTTTACGGCACCCTCTTACCTGATATCATCTGCTATTTCTCATATCATTTCCTTTTGCCTCACTCTGCTGGCTTGCTCACTTTGCTTGCCAGGGGTGGACAGGTCAACTCTATTAACTTATCAGTTAAGTTTCCTGATGTGTGTATCTACTTTTATACAGATTTCAATACTGAAGTCCAAACATGTTTAATTATTTGTATACGTATGAAATAATAAGTATGTTAGCATAATTTTGCATTGTAGTATTGGTTACCTACAATATAATGTAATATTACTTCTTAATTAGAAGTTGAATTGGTTGATGGTTGCAGAGTCAGATGCATGCGGATGTCTGCATGCATTTGTTTTGCCTGTATCTCATGCATGTGACACACACAGTGATCTCTTCTGTTATAAATCTGCTTTGCTGGAAATCTAACCGAATCTCAACAGACTGGCATCCTCTTTTTCCCCTATTGTTCACTGAGACACACCTAAATTTAATGGAAATAATAGACTAATTTGAGAATTAAAATACACAGAGACACAGTGTTGATCTGTAACCAAAATCTGATCCATGTCTGTCTGGGTGTCTGATGAGTTCAGACAGATATGCAATAAAAAGACAAAAAGGTGGTGGTGTGTGGGGGGGGGCATTCCCCATATTAATCTGCTCTTAGACCACCTGAGCCCTGGAGGGGAGTGACTGGGTTCATTTTCACTCAGGCCTTAGGGGGCCTTAACTGATCTTAATGGTGAAATATGAAACCCCTGCCTTACGAAATCAGTCTCCATTTAAAAATACTTGTCAGCTCTGTAATAATCCACTTTTGGTGGTGAGGAGCATACAGCTGTATTATCAGATCTCAGGAGGTGTTTTATAGAACGTGCAAAATGGCCTCCTGACTAATTGTCTTCCCTTTGCATGATCCCACTAAGACAATATCTCAAATTACACATGAGGTGAGTTTGTATTGTAGGATGTTCCAAATTAATACAACATTGATGTTTATTATGTTATGTAAATGGAATTTTGGCTCTGGATAGTCGTGTACCAAATTATTTCGCAGTATGACAGTATTATGGTATACCCCATTATTTAGAATTAAGGGTATTCATTTTAATGGCATCAAAAAAATACGGACAGTCCATTCTGTTAAACGGATACAAAGATGCTGTACTGAGGTGATGTAATGTTGTAGTGCACAACATTAGCAGTGATTGGACCCTCAAAAAAAGCAAGTCAAAAAATAACACAGGTTAATGGCACGAAAACAAAATGCGTTGTGAATGCACTGTACACCGTTGAAGCATGTGTGGCATATGTGAAACCTACTGCACATGCGACCGCATTTGAGGCAGTGACAGTGGGGCCAGTAAACGAAGGGTGATCGTTTTATCTCTTTAACAAGGAGTTGTCTCCTAGTTTCCCTAGTGTGGTACTGCCACACTAATGAGTCTGTTTAGGCTCTCTCTGATTCCAAAATTTACAGTAGCCTACAGGGTGCAAAGTTATTTTTTAATACCGTCATATAACACATACCAGGTTGAAATGTGTAGAAGGTATGATGGTTTGAAAATATAGACACTGCCCAAGTCTAATACCAATAACTGATGTTGTTTTTTGATATTGTCTAATATTGCTGAGAACAATAAATATTGGTTGGTAATATCAGCTGAGGTTGAACATTAATATACATTGTGCATTTCTGGCTGATGCATTAACAAATACATTGCACGCCACTGGCTGATACGTTAACTGATACATCATGCATCTCTGGCTGATATGTTAACCGATACATCGTGCATCTCTGGCTGATACGTTAACCGATACATCGCGCATCTCTGGCTGATACGTTAACCGATACATCGCGCATCTCTGGCTGATACGTTAACCGATACATCCCGCATCTCTGGCTGATACGTCAACCGATACATCGCGCATCTCTGGCTGATACGTTAACCGATACATCGTGCATCTCTGGCTGATACGTTAACCGATACATCGCGCATCTCTGGCTGATACGTTAACCGATACATCGCGCATCTCTGGCTGATACGTTAACCGATACATCCCGCATCTCTGGCTGATACATTAACTGATACGTCGTGCATCTCTGGCTGATACGTTAACCGATACATCGCGCATCTCTGGCTGATATGTTAACCAATTCATCGTGCACCGCTAGCTCTCGTCCATTTGCTCCCAAATGGCTTGCCCTGGCATAGCGTTAGATCAGCGCAGGACACTTTTCTCTATCACTTCCCTGACCACAACCCACTACTCTGCATTTTCAGAACTGCAGGACTGACCTGTGCCTTATATCCACAGTACCTGAGACAGAAGAACACAGAGCTTGAGGAGAAGTACAAAAACATGCAGGTCCCCATGCCAGACTACTGGTGAGACCATCCGTGCTGCATGACCTAGCAGAAATGCCTTATCAATGGTAGTTATTGGCATTTACATGACACTCAACTCCCTTTTGAAGATTCTCCAGCTTGGTATAGTTAGCATGTGTAGTTAGCATGTATATTGATAGTTAGCATATATATTGCATATTGTACATATGTGGAATAAAATCCCATCCAGATCTTCAGTCATGCTTGCATTTTGCCCCCATCCCAAAACTATGTCATCTTTCCCCCTTCAGGGGCGGCTACATTGTCAAACCCCACATGATCGAGTTCTGGCAGGGCCAGACCAACCGGCTGCATGACCGCATCGTCTTCCTGCGGCCAAAGGACGGAGCAGTGCTTGGGGAGATGCAGCACCAGGCAGAGGGTGGCTGGGTGTACCAGCGCATGTCGCCCTGAGGCTGAGACATCCGGCCGACTAGGGAGGGCACACAGGTCTCACACTCTGCATGCAGTCGAATCAGCATTGAAGTGTAACATTCCTCGTGTATACGAAATAGAAATAAGCTGTATAACGATACTCACAACATTAAACTGTGAAAAACCTCAAACCCAGTCAAAGGTTATTTAAACATCCATAATTTTACTGGCCAATACCATATATGATTTTGTCTTATGATTATTATCTACTCCAAGGTATCTGGGATCACACAATACTTGAAATTTCTTTATTGAATCATGGACGCGTGGCCTCTGGGGTATGACAGTCATGTGATTTACTTGTGACTGAATAGCCTTCCAACAATGTTAACATTGTATGTTCAATTCCATATTACATTTACAAGGTTAACATACATTTGTATGCTTGATTCCAGATTGCATTTTATATGGCCTATGTCCTGTCAGCAACAGACCCTGTATATATATAAATATATATTTGTGGCTATGCAGTAGAGTTATATTTTACGTGTTTTACATACCTTAAATTTTGTTCAGAATTGACTCTGTGGAATACTGTAATATTGTATTGAACAACAGTTGTGATTTCAAAAGTCCACAGCCTGTTCTTTCAGTCATTTTCTAATGTAATTTCATATTTCAGTCACATCAGAGTGCAGATCCATTAGTATGTCTGCTGTGCGTGGCAGCTTGTTGTAGAGATAACATTACAAAGTTCAGAGGTATTTTTCTATGTTCCCCAGATAATGTTGTACTTTGTTTTTCAATTATTCAATTATAAGATGCAGAAGGATCCATAATTTATGACAAATTAACATTTGCATGAAAAGAATAATTTAAAAAGTGAAATTGTGTATTCCGCGACCCAGTAAGGATAAGCGGTTTGGATAATGGATGGATGGATGGAAATTGTGTATTAAAGCAGGAATGGGTTTGTTTTTCTCTGAAATGTCTGATTTAGGTTAATTGCACATAGATCTTAACATTGTCATCCCATGTTTCTGTCTAGCTGTTTGAACTTCGTCTTTTATTAAAGGTGCTGTATGCAGTGTATTGTGGGTCTAATCACCAGTGTTTCTTAACCTTTCATCAACTTCTGTAGGTCAGTTTCTGTAGTTTCTGGAGATTTTAAATCTCTACAAGTAAGTAATTTGTCCATGTTATGTGAAAATGGATTGCCTTTGTAATAACATTAACTAAACATCTGTAATATCTATTTCAGTGTATAGGTTAGAATATCTTAAGAACTGTTAATATTACTGGTAATATTATCTTTGTGCACCAATGGGTGGCAGCATCTCACAAAATTTCCCTGAAAGAAAGACAGACATGTTATGTTCTTGTCAAATGGACAAGACCCGCCACTTACTACTTCCTGGAAAGTAGCATTTTTACACATATTTTGTTTGTAGTTTCATTTCTCATGTTTAATAAAATGTATGCATTTTGATGGCTTTCATTTTACATGCTCACATTTATACTTCAGTATTTACAGGCAGTCAGTCCCCAGATAGAACACCTGACTTACAGACAACTCGTACTTACCAGTCTCATTAAAAATTTGAATATAATGGCTTGTAATAGCAAACGGACTACATTTGTGTGCACAACTTTGCGATACATGTGAACACACTGCACACCTTCAGCAGGTCATCAGTTTGTGGTACAGCATAGTTACTTTTATTACTGTGTTATTTTTCAGACTTACCTATAGATTCAACTAAAACACAGCAAAGTTAAGGAACGGATCTTATTCATACCCTGGAGACTGCCTGAATTATCCATACATTCACATAATTACTTATCCTGGTCAACTAGATTTATCATCCCTTAACTTCAAAATAGGCTATTACAATATCAGAAGCTTTCATACTTTTGTGATTTGTGTTGAGTTTGTTCCTTTAGATGTGAGAAATTAAATAAAATCATTTGTAAAAACAATGTTGCACTCATTGGGAGGAGGAAAATGGCAAAGACCTGCATCAGGCTTCATGTGCCTTGGTGGACCAAAATTCTGTGATATCTTTAAGACAAAAAACAATTGAATAGGGGGACCAGGGAGGAAAGCTATTCATGCTCAGAACTACACACTTCATTAGGGAGTATTCTAAGACCGAGTACAGCCTTTGATCTGAAATCAATACTCTCAATACTCCATGGCATGGATTCATCAAGACGTTGGAAACATTCTTGGGAGCTTCTGGTCCATGTTGACATGCCAGTGTCATGCAAATTCTAGATATGTGAACTGCACATCCTGCAAATCTCTGATCGGACCACAACCCAAAGATGTTTTATGCAGAGCTGCTCAACCCTGCTGCTGGATATCTGTCAACCTGCAGAGGGTGCAAACAGATTATCAGACAGTTTGGTAGCATCTCAGTCCTGAAGTCAGCTATGTTGAAGCGGAGCAGGCTCTAGTACTGAGACGCTATTAAAAGGTCTGATCATCTGTATCAAGAGTGGTAAATTAGGCCGCCTTTTCCAACCACAAGTAACATCTTCTTGAGTGTCAGTTCCTTTACAGGCTCTTCTCAAAAAATTTGCATACTGTGATAAAGTTCATTATTTTCTGTAATGTACTGATAAACATTAGACTTTCATATATTTTAGATTCATTACACACAA
>JABFDZ020000097.1:28404390-28421232 GCA_019775955.2 Pollimyrus isidori
GAGAATCTGTGGGATATTGTGAAGAGAAAGTTGAGAGATGCAAGACCCAACACTCTGGATGAGCTTAAGGCCGCTATGGAAGCATCCTGGGCCTCCATAACTCCTCAGCAGTGCCACAGGCTGATTGCCTCCATGCCATGCCGCATTGAAGCAGTCATTTCTGCAAAAGGATTCCTGACCAAGAATTGAGTGCATAACTGAACATAATTGTTTGAAGGTAGACTTTTTTGTATTAAAAACACTTTCCTTATATTGGTTGGATGAAATATGCTAATTTTTTTAGATGGAATTTTGGGTTTTCATGAGCTGTATGCCAAAATTATCAAATATTAAAACAATAAAAGGCTTGAACTACTTCAGTTGTGTGTAATGAATCTAAAATATATGAAAGTCTAAAATATGCAAATTTTTTGAGAAGGACCTGTATTTGTATCTATCAAATCTTGGTGCCGTTATTTCTATCAATCTAATGTCTATTCCGTTAATTCAACCTAATCGCTAAGCCTTTATTTCTATTTATCAATCTACGTATTTATCTGTCTACCTAATCTCTATGCCTTTATTTCTATCTATCGGCAGTTCCGTTGTGTAATCTGCTATTTCTCCCAAATATTATCACGTAAAGCAATGAGAACTGGTTTTCAGTTAATTTACCTGGTAAAATATAGTTTAAATAAATTACATCTAATAATACACATAAGTTAGTGGTTTATTTATTGTAAATTACTGTAATGTTGCACTGCTTTATTTGGTTAATAGTTCAGTCTGTGAAGAAGGCATTCAAGTAAGAAGTGCATTGTAGTATAACTCATTTCCTGGTGCATACAATTTATATTATGTCAATGTTCACGGTTCGATTTCTGATATTCAGATCGATCAAGTTCTAGGTGAAACTGGTTTGTTTGACTTTTGTATTTTATTATATAATAATAATTACCGTTACTGTCTATCATTGTCTAAATGTATTTTACTGTCTAAATATTTGTATTGGTCATTGACAGTTGATGTCACACTCGCTATCCTCGCAGTGTATTGTGGGTCTGATCGCCATTTTGGAGGTATATAACACAAGAGCAAGCATTTACATCCGCCATTATCCTGGAGACAGCAATGCACTCGTGAGTGGCCAGAGTCCCAGCCTCTCCATTGTTGACTCAGAGGTACACAGATCAGAGATATTTCCAGTGTGATTTTAGAATACAGCAGTGTCCTGGTTTCCCTGTCTAAAACAGAATGAGATTTTGTTTTCTCCAAGTCACTGACATCTGGCGCCTCCTCAACTGATAGTAATGTAGAGGAGCATCAGTCGCCTCTGGGGGTGACACAAGACATCTCTCCTAATGAGGGACCTGAAAGGTCTTTGAGATGGTAACCAATATACTGTATGTATGATCACAGTGGTAAATCAGTAATTAACTCTGTTAAGATGTTTGATGTCCTTTAATCGATTCCTTCCCTCTCTCCTGCACTGTTTCTTGTCCAAGGACCTGCAAATGGCTGATTCCCTGCTTCAGGATAGATAGGGGTGATGTGGCAGTGGAGAGCACCAGCGGCTGGCCTGCCTCGGGTAAGCGTTCCGCTCCTGTGATCCTTCCACAGCAGGATCACCCAGCTGTGACAACCAGCACCAACGACCTGGGTGGGCAGGGTTTTGAGGCACATGTTTCTCTGTCTTCCAGGTTAACAGACCTTGGGCAGACCTGCTATATGAACGCCACCCTGCAGTGTCTCTTCCACCTACCTTCCTTCTGCAGGGGCCGCTGCACATTACCCCTATTTATTAATCTGTCTTATTTGTAAATAGTAGAAAAATAATATATTTCCAGTTAAAATAAAAGTCTATTTTTACCGCATGGTTTACTTTCTTTCTTTTTAAAAAATAACACAAAAGTTTTTCTTGTTTAAAACATTTTGGTGCTTTATTCTTTTAAAATACACTGGGGCGCTTGTGTCTACTGCGGACGGACAGAACCACGCTGGCCATGTATGCGCTAGCTTACGTTCATCCTGCCATATGTTTTATTACTCCTTAAGCATCATTAAACATAACACATTAATAAAATACACGTAATGTATCAATTACCAATCAGAACAAAGGATACACTCACTTCCTGCTTATGACATCATAGACTGGGAGAGCTTTAAGCTCCTCTCAATGTACCAGGTAACCTTTTTTGGGGATGCTTGAGATTGGTATGCATTTTGCATGCAGGCAGACAGCATGTTAACATTACACATCGTAACATGTATGTATGTGGTTATTGTGCAGCTCAAGTTATGTGCTTTCAAAATCACATCAATTTGCCCCTGGACACAATATCCATTTTGTGAATTAAATTTAACCTTGAGTGAGCGTCACAAAGAAAGACTAGTAGGCAATACCATTGCAATCAAAGCCCATTTATTTATAAAACATGCAAAACAAGTTTTTTTGCATATAAAACAACAATGTGCAGTTTTTTATATGTATATATAAAAATGCTTCATTCTGCATTCTTTCTATCACTAACGTGGGAATGACTACATGTGATCAAATGTGATGCATAAAAAACTATAGGTTTTAGTCTTAGAAGAAAGCAGGGTCAGCTGATGGAATGCTCATACTCATTGCTCAAATTCGTACTGAGAATCACAAGCCACAATAATCCAGTGTGCATTCAGAATAGTTTCCAAAATGCAGACGTTACATACAAAGTTATAAAAATGCTATTTTCAGTTGACCTGGATCCTCAAACAAACTACACGTAACCTTAACCTGGTTAGTTTGGCTCACATTTATTGAATGTGTCTGTATCCCATGACCTGCTGCCACGGCAAATTTTGAGGTCTTCATTCTGCTGTGGGGGTTCTTGCTGTAATCAAGAAGACCCAAATACCTCCATCAAAACATAGATTCTATATAAGTACTTTTCCAGCGTTGATGCCAGTTTATTTATAATGCAACTTGCATATATTCTAGGATGTCATGAACAGTCATTTTAATGATTTAACAAGTATTGCTCTAATCTTCATCTCATATATACAAATTTATTCACAAAAAAAAATCACAAACATAAAACAAAATCACAAGCAAAAAACAAAACTGGGGACCACCTATTTACAGTCAGTCATTTTATAGACGTATACAAGTACGAGAGTCTGTGTTCATGTATATAGATTCCCAGGAAAATGTATGCAAGCATAAATTAGTGCATATAGTAGGCTACATACAGATAGTCATGTACATACACTGAACATCAAATGCACATTTTATATGTTCCGGACAACCGATCAATAGCTTCAAAGCATACTTGCCAAAGCAAACATGTAAGTGATAAAGGAAGTTTACAGCAGCAATTTGGCTGAAATTCAAAGTACTTTAGAAGCTGAGAACAGCTTAATGCAAGATGAGTGAAAATGGTAGGTTTAAAGTTACAGTTTGGATGCTGATTGAAACATAACTCTGTACTGCTCTCATAATCATTGTATGATTCTGCTCCAGCCAACGTAACACCTGCTGTAAATATTACTTCACGCTCTGCATGCATCAGGTGAAAAAGAACAGCAGTTAGACTGATTCTACAAAAAATAGAGCAGTGGCACCTTTTTTAAATTTAAGCTTAAAACAATTTGCATATTCTACCTTTCATATAATTAGTTCATCTAATTAGTTCATCATTTCAGTGAAAAATATAAAAGAAAACAGAAATCAAGTAATTTTTTGAAAGAAAAACAGGATCCAATCTTTTCGTATAAATAGTATGTAACATTGTAAATAAAATTTCTATAAATATTCAGGCTTGTGGGCTTTCATTGATAAAGCAGTCGAGGTATAACCACACAGCTTGCTTTTGGATGCATATGTCATATGTAGTGAGAGAGGTTTTGCATCCATGTGTGCAAAAAGAACTTATTTAGTATGTTGAGTTTAGGTGTGTGTTTATCAAGTCCATTATTTTTTTTACGTAATGCATGTAACCTTGTTTTAATAAGCAAATTTGTGCCAAATAATTATAGATATCTACGTATGTACACGTATATTTACATGTTTGTGAATATGTGTTTGTGTGCATTCAAAGATGATTGATTCATACTTTGATACCGGCGCTATTTTTCTGCTCTGTGATTCTCATCAGCTGGAGTCTTCTCAGGAAACAGGTTGGGGTTCTCGGCCAGCGTTGCACGGATCTTCTTCTTTTCCTTGAAACGGCCGGAGTGCGAGACCTTGACATGGCGCCCCTTAGTGGCTGTCTTGTCCACTATCTTTTCCAGCCGAGCATTAAACTGACTTTCTTCGGGATCACCACCAGGGGGCACTCCAGAGTCTTTGTTACCCGTGTTGTTGCCAAATTCAGCAGGAATTTCATACAGAACTTTAGATTCAGCCTTTTTCTTGCGAAGGAAGGTCAACTTCCACCAGCCAGCTGAAGGGTCTGCCATAGCCAGTGTGGATTTTTGAAGGGCTCTTTCCAGCACTGGATAAAAAAGAGGTACTTGTGATCACAGAGTAAAATATTCAGCTATATGCTCCAACATCTAAATAAGATCCAAATAAGAATTCAGGATAAAATATCAGAAAATGCTCATTACGTTAGCGCTTTATCACCAAATAAATGGTAAAAGAACATGTCATTCATTGGTTGCAACTGTGAAACAAAGAAATTCATTAAGACACCACCTGAGGTATTACTGAACAGCATGGACTGTGTTTGCGAAAACTGGCTGGGTGTGTTTCCTTGGGCAGCGCTGATTAATTTTTCATTTGAATTCAATAGGGACCATATGGTGCAAAGCAAACAGTCCATGCAGTAGATGAGTAACTATTATATTCACAGGGCTTGCTTTGCATGTACTAGGAGTCAGAGGAGTGGCCAGAGAATAGGCAGGTAAATCACTTGTGCATACAAGAAGTCCCAAATAAAAGGTTTCAAATGGTCCCTACACTGCTTATAGATAATAAAACTTATCAAAGGACTTTTCATTAGAAGAACCTAACAAGGCCAAGCTTTTGCAATATTCAATTATCTAATAAGTGATTGGGAATGATACTGAAAAGGAGGATTACTCATCAACAAAAAATAACACAAAGTGTTTCAGTTATCTTCAAAGACTTCCATAATCTTTATTTCAAACCATTCCATTACCAACTATGAACACTTGTGGGCTGAAGTCATATTGGTACTTGTATTCGATAAGGGGGTATGGTATCAGGGAATAGTGTGGCAATACCAAAGTCAGGAAGTATAGATATGTACACATATATCTGCATGCTCACAGGTTTACTCTGTAACTTGCTGGAAATGTGCACCCAGTTAATGATTTTCTATTTTCTGTTTTTTTCCATTTACAGGGGAAATGGAACGATAGATTGAAAATATTTATTTTTCAGTAGGTATAGGTCATAAATCTTTACATAGATCATGAATATAAAAAATGTCAATAAGTTAAATCAATCTGAGTACTGATCGTTAGCATGAGAAATACGTCTGTGGCAAGACTCATTTGTGTGCGACAAAATGCTTTGATTGAGGGACAGAAATTATGTGGTTTATATTTCTAAACATCTTGTGACCAAAATGCCCCCCCGAATTTGCCATGATGTGTACCCTGATACTGAGCCAGTATCATACAGAATTTTTTCACATTAACCGTGTTTAGCGTTATTTCATTTTCAGGTCTCCAGCCGTAACTGTAAGAAGCCCAGAGTAACGTCTACTCAACATGACGCATTTCAGTGATTAGTGGCGATACAGGAAGACACCCGATCACAGCTATATCTGAGAAACTAACACTTCTAGTGTTTCTTCACCTTCCCTTACCTTGCAATCTAATTAAAATTCCCAAATTGCTCCTAAACTAATGAGAAACCCCTGCCAGATTCTGCACCATGTTGCCTAACGATAGGTAGTGCTTTTACAATGATACTTATTGCAATCTTACATTACAGTAATCTGAATATGCATATCGGTTTATAAACAGATTCAAATAAGTATGTTGATGCGACACAGTGAGTGCAGGCACCGCCTAACCCTACTGCTGATTTACATTGTTTTGAAAGAAAGCTCATTAGGTGGCAAAGAGACATTTTCAGTCAGTTATTTTGTGTAGCCAACTGGGCAGACTCTCTCATGGATACAGCAATGCATATTGATCTACAGGCATGCTGATCCTTCAGGCAGTAACAACATTGCCTGGCACCTTGTGTGTGTTTTTTTTTTTAATTTTCTTCCTGAAATATAATATGTATGGTAACCTAGCAACAAATGTGGAGAGTTCTGAGGTCCCAAAAGCAGGATCAAATCTAACATTAAATCCATCATTCCATGCATCATTTCCTGGCCGTGTCTCTCTATATACTCTGCCCTTTTTATGAGGCTTCTTGCAGGCCAATCCTATGTGCACAAGGCAGTATTAAAGTATCAATACTGATGATAGGTGGAGCACCAAGGTGAAAAAAAGAATCACGCTGAAGCGTAGCGATACCCTTATCTGAAAAAGTACATCAGATCCAGAGCCAGCTGGCAGATGTTTCAATCCCAGAATACACCTCACCGAAACTCCGCAGTCCAGCCCAGCCCGTCAATATTTCCTGAGCCATCAGTCACTTCCTCTTGTTTGCATGCAACTTGAATAGCTCACTCCTCTCATTTCTATCTCTGTTTACTATGCGGGGCCCTATTCATTTCCCTATTGCGTAAAGGCAGCTGCGACAGTAAAAGTGGTGCCCAGCGAAGAGAGAACTCAGAGTTCGTTCTGTCAGGACTGCAGTAGTGTCTGTGTGTCTGTAAGGGTTCAGAATGTCTCGCCTTCTAGGCAGCGACTCTTGCCTTGGCAGAAGAGAGCTTGTCCAGGGTGTTCTTAGTAGGTTACTACTGTATGTGAGCAGTGGTGCAATGCAGAGCAGGAGCACGGGGAGGAAGCACCTCAGGGAAACTGTTAACTTGCAACGAGGTTTTATGATTACTGCTTTTCAAATGGGGAAGAACAAGTTTCAGTGTATCTCTGAATACATGGAGCTTAGAGGAAAGCAACCAGGCTACCTGAGAAATGTACAAACACCACAAAGCAATACTTCCGACGATTTAGTTTAGCCGAGAATAAAATAGTTAAGCAAAAATCTTGAATATCTTCATTTGCTTGGAATGGCATTTCAGTTATGAATTATTGCCTGTCTTGCACATAAGCCCTTGGCATGCTAAAATACCAGCTCATAAACATGTCACTACCCCAAATGAAATTGCACTGCAGGGAGGCTTTTGCTGTTAAAATGTTGTGCAGCCTGCAGCACCAGATTATGTACTACAGTGTACTAATAGGTATGTGTGCTGATCATAGCTGTGTGTTGCATATATTCATTCACAATGTTCACTCGTGAGAATCTCAAGACAGAATCATAATGTGAAACTTAATCGGTATTACCTATAAATCCATCCACTCATCCCTTTTCCAGTCAGTTACCCTAGACAGGGTGACAGGGGGTGTGAGGGGAGGGGGAACACAAAGCAGGGGTACACCCTGGATGGGGTGGCAGTCCATTGGATGGCATACTCACACACACAGTCAAATGTACAAGTATAAACTAAGGGCTTGTCTTTTTACTATAGGACACTGAAGTATCTGAAGACAAAATGTGCACAACCCAGGGAGAGCATGCAAATTCCAGAGTGTAAACACACATAAATATAAACCAATTCACTTTGTAAGCTATCCTCTACAGCCGGAGTCTGCAGCTCTGATCCTGCAGTGCCGGTATCCAACAGGATTTCTATCACACCTGGTGAGTTAGTATCTGCCTGAGATCAGGTGCGGTTCATCCACTACCAGGTAGGATATAAATCCTGCAGGATTCTAGAATCACGGTTGCCTACCCCTGATCTACAGTCTAGAGCCACAGCCTTTACTTAGAGTCTTGACCATTTATTTATGACTGGAAATGACATGGACATCAAAGACCACTGTCAAGCTGCTGCTTGCTTGCATCATACAACGTAGTCGATTTAGACCTACAGGAACAAACCAATATGGCCTTAGTGCTTTGAAGTTTACAAGCTAGCAGTGTCAGAACTGTACACTCTAAAGATTACTGTGTCAGGAAGCCACAACCTAGTGAAATTCCAAAAAGGTAATTTTATTGCTCTTTCTTCTATACTTGACCAGTTTTGTCAGCTTTCAAATAAAACCTTTTGATCACTGGTGCGTACAAATATGCTAAATAAAAGATGCCAGTTCACAGGAGACAATAGTGCTACATTTATGATATAAAGAGGTTTAAAGAGTGCTCTCTGTCCATCTGTGTGCTTATAGTTCAAAGAGTCTTTTAAGACTCTACTGATACTCAATCAGGGCAGAAACTCTTGCATCTTAGTATAGAATAGGACAGTTACCACTGAGTATTTCCAAAGCAAATTTGAAGAACACAACGAATACAGAAAGATCACAAGCAGTGTGAAGGGCACTTTACCATAGTACATAAAGACAGCTAACACAGCTGCATATTTCACTTCGACCTCAAGTTACTGCATAAAACTTGTTTTCTACAATAATGCTGTAGTAGCTTCTAACAGTAAAGGACAAGCTTCATTTAGATGCTTTAAAGCTCTATTTGTGACTACTCCACGTGCTATATCATTCAGTATAAAGTTTATATGAGTCTATATGAGTTCCCAGATATTATACGAGTCTATCAGTACTTTAGATATGGGCAAGCCGATAACACATTCTGCATGTTTACTCATGCGTTCATATGGTCAATATCGCTTTGAAATGGGAGGAAAACTGAGTGAACAAGAAGAAATGTTTCACTTTGACTGGTAAGTGCACTGTGAGCGCACCCAGTTTGCATGTGATCATGACTGTCTCGTGCTCTGTTACTCCTATACCTAAACTGGCCAGTCATTAAGACTGAAGATTTCATTATACTTCTCTCACACTATCCTTACTCCATGTGTTCAGACCAGAATATGAGAGGCCTCCCCTCCTGGCACTCAGCGTGTAAAATGAGATGTGACTTTTTACTGTATTATTCATGAGTCCAGTTTGTTGGTTCCTACCTCTCATGGGTTGAAAGAATGTGATAATATCCCTAGACAACAGATTCATATTTTAGAATCCAACCACAGTATATCTTCTACATTCCTGACACAAATAAGGAAGCACATTTTCTATAGGTCACAAAAGAATGTAGATATTTTTTCAAATCTTCTCTTTAGCAAGCTAAGAATGGTCGAGCGTAAGCTCTGTGCCCATGTTCTGAAGGTCAGATTCAAATCCTGCGGCCAGCTGAGTCGGCACATTAGCACTGGGCCTTCGGACAAGGCCTGACACCAACTGCTCCAGGGACACTGACCCCGAAGCTTTCACGGCATTTGGACAAAATCAATTGCTAAACAAACAGATGTGTATAACGCTGCACCTATTTAAAACTAGGAACGCTACTGAGGAAAGTCAGGCTGAGTAACTCAAAAGCAGAAATATAGAGCTCTCCCCTGGCACAAATTAAAAATCCAATTCTGTTCTATGTTACAGTACCTGTAACTCATTATGCTGTTGTGATCAGGTGTCAGTTGTGACCAGTTTTGGCAATTATCTTAAAAGAATTAGTAATTGCTACTTATTTGGGACCATGAAGTCTTACTACTTTAGGAATATGCTTCTACAGAGTGAATAATTAAGGTTAGCATGCCTGTATAACTGAAATGCAACATTTCTGTTTGCATTTGTTTAGCTCATGCTTGCTAAATGTTTTGCAAACTTTTTAAAGGCGGTTTTACATGAAAGGGTATATAATGCCATAAAAGGGTATATAACGATATAATCCCAAATGCAGAAGCACATTTGAAAATGACCAAAACAGGTATCTTGTGCCCCAAGGTGCATAAAAACTGCAAACCCAGTGAACATGTAAGTCATGTCAAACAGAATATGATCATGCGTTGTTTTATTTTTCTTTGCCAAGTTCGTTCATTTTTTTCAAGCTTCTAGTTCTCAGAGAAAAGCGGGGACTTAACAGCTAAAAGCTTTATTACCATAGCAGCTCAGGGCATGTTTGATAAAAGAGCAGGCTACCAGTTCACACTGGATCACTTTGGACAGAAATGCCACGGAACATGGAAAGAAGAAATCCTGGTGAATAGAGAATATCAAAAATGTTCTCACCAATCAGAGGAGAGCTGAGCTGGGATACTTTAAATGCCTGTGTGCCCAGGAAAACTTAGATCACTGTGACACCAAACGTCTGTGGCCACTCGTTGCCATGGTGCCAGTGAAATCTCCAAAATCCCAGTGCCCCCTTGTGGTTTTCTTCCCGCGCCGCTGTTCTATCTTTATCTTTATCCTTAGTCCCTTGTCACTTCCACAGGCTTCTTCTTCTGCTCAGTCTCGACTCAACAGAGTCAACGGGGTCAGGTATTGAGCTACAGGTAGCTTTCTGCCTTTCTCTCTGTCCCTCCCTTTGTCCCTCCCTCTCTCTCTCTCTCTCTCTCTCTCTGTCTCTCTCTCTCTTTCTCTCACTCTCTCATGTTCCCTCTTCTACCGAATTGCACAGAGGCCTAAACCCTGTCACCTTGAGTAAATATTACAGCAAATGTGATCCTGCAGGTCTGGATGTCTGTGCGAGCAGCGCCCCCCCCCCCCCCAAAGCAAAGTTATCGCTGACAGAGGGCATCGGAAGGATTGTCAAGCAGGAAACACAAAGACAGCTAAAAAATTAATTCATTCTAAACCTGTAAATAAGTAAAGGAGTTAATTTTTCAACGGACATGTGAACAATACAGGGGATATAGAAAGAACAGTGACAGCCACTTCTGCAAATGCTTACACTTTATATTTTATCATCTGGAGTCAGGGTAATTGACACCGTGCCAAATTAAATTCATTTCAAGGGTGTGAGAGTACCATGGGTGTCGGGGGTGGGGTGGGGGGTTGTTATGGTGACTAACAATGTTGAAACCAAACCTACAACCTTGATTCATTTCAAGAAAATGTTCCAATGTTTAAATTCAGAGATCTTCATGCATTCCGGATATTGTTTTCCATCCTCTAAACTTCTTATGGTTTAGTCATCCTTTCATTTAGTCTGAGCTTATTGTATGTGTGATGATGCCCCAAGCGATATATACATCAAGCCAGGCTGTAGAGCGGATGAGGCTCCTTGTTGGCTAATTAAGGTTCAAAATAAACACAAGCACATCTCAGCCAGGCAAGAAGGGGCACGACTGACATAGATAACAGACTATTCAGCTTCTTTGCTCCATATCAGGGATTGAGGGAACAAGAATAGTGGTCATGAAAATCCATCATATCTACTTGACTAATTTATATTTGGATCTCTGCAAAAAGCTGCAGTGCAAATTCTTTATGTGACTTTACAAATGCTTTCTTTGATTTGCACATTCCCCGCTAATCCGTTTTCCTAACTCTTACACACTCCTACAATAATTATGCTACTATGAGAATAGTCACCTGACATGAGCCTTTGGGGTCATTTTGACCCCTGGGTAGGTGTAAGCGCTAATCCGGGAGAAATCTTTCCATTAGTAGAATTTCAACAGACTTTTCTTCCCCAAAATATTGATAATTAAACCTCCCTGTACTTTACTTTGTTAATTGAATAATACATTCTGTATTACCATATATATTATTTTTAGTGTTACTTTTATTTATTTCTGCAGGCACTTTTGTCCAAAACAACACACAAGTGCGGAAAGCAAGCAGGGGCAGCCAACAACCCCAGAACAGCGGCGTTAAGGTCCTTGCTCAAGGCTCCAATGATCATGCGATTACTGCATCACACAGGGGGGTTTGAACCCACGACTGTACGGAAATGGGAACAGATTCTTAGCTCACTGGGCTGCAATGCACCCCTGTGTTTTGTTATTATCAAACAAAAGCTGAGAATACTGTATGTTTCCTAAATGATGATGATGTGGATGAGAAGCATAAGAAGCTGGATTCATGTGTCTGTTTTTCTGTGAGTGGAGTTCAGTAATCATCTAAACTGGGCATCATTTGAGGGTCCCCCCAACCATGTGAACCAGCCAGGCACACTACTGTGGTATTGTGTTTTCCGACTCAAGGCTGCTGGGGGGGGAGGGGCGGTTCTCTTACACAAAAACCTCTGAATGAGCTTTGATCTCACTCCACAGCGCCCAACCTGGTCAACCCACTTGTTTTTTGGTAGCAATAAAGAAACCTTTTTGGCACAGACACATTTTGGTGGTCTACAGTTGACAAGTGACCTCCATAACTTCCAAGAGCAGATAATCAACTCACGAGAATAAAAACATCAATAGATTAAGACACGGATCACGTTTACATCTTTGTCTAAAACAAATATAACAACATTGCTACTGGTGACATACCAGACACATAATGGCGACAAGAGTATCATCTGTATGTACAAAGATTTTAGGTCATTAAAAACACGTATGTTGAACTACCCCTATGCTATATGTGCTGAGTCATCAGTGTCTTTCTAGGCAGTTACAAAAAAGCAAGTGGATTTTGAGTGCCAGTAGTCTGTGTATCTGTTATATCATCACTTGAATCATTTATCCTAAGTCACGTGAACTGGGGCAGGCTCCGTGCAGCCAAAACTGGCACCGGGCACCACAACAAGGATCAATTCCAGACTGGTGCTTCTTCTTCTGCATACTTTTGGTAGAACTGACACGGCTGACCTCAAGACAGTAATATTTAATGAGCTATTCCATTGTCTGAGTGACCTTTATGAGAAACAGTCTTCAGGGTCAGGCACAGAAAGTATAATCATACTTTTGGAATTACCCAAATGTACAAGAGTGTTATTTTAAGATGTTACCAAACATCAGATCACCGTCACCGTAGTTAAGTAGCAATGACAAATGAAAAGCTGAGAGAATGTGATTCCGTGTTTTATACGATCTCACGTATGGTATAGCCTCGATTTTACAAGCTTGTAAAATCAGCTGCCCTGTTCTTTCATCTTGCCTAGCGCTTGTACTAAACTGTAAAGTCTACAGAGTCTCACCACTGCTGATAAATACCCAACAAATGAATGAGTCATATTATACAATGTCATTGTTACTGGTGACATTACACACGCAAACCCAAAACAGACAGAGACGAGAGCATGACAGTGAATGGGGCATGCTGGTAGCCATCATCTCACCTTACAACATTAGCCTTTGCTTTTAGATGAAAACCTGAGCATTATAATAATGCTTTTATTTAGTTTTATTTAGTAGTTGTATAATACCAAATGCATTACATTATTACAGAAATTCATTATCATAATTAGAACCATAAAAATAGATAGTTATTTTGGTTTACATTACGGAAGTATAAAGAATGTATAGTCAAAGTGGAGATTTTTATTTTGTATGACAATTTCATATAGCAGCTAGTGAATGTTCCCAAATGGGAGTATGAGTGTGCAATGTACATTATCTTAACTAACTACTATGGAAATTAAACAACAGGTGAATATGACAGATGACAGTTGAATATGAAATACAAAATGTTTGGTTACTGAGGAATAATTGCTGCACAGCTACTGAAAGCTTAATTAAGACACTAATGTGGTCAATGGCCTAAATATTTCAGAGCACTGCTGCGATTGGTGTGCTCTCCGTCCAATGAATGGTGGCTTCAGTTATGGTTCGGGCAGAACACAAGAGTCCATTGTGAGACCCAATTGTTAGCAGCCCCTAAAATGTTACCAGGAAGTCAGTACTTTGCATGATAGGGTTAAATCTCAGAGCGGAGTAGAGTCTCTTCCTAGTTTATTAGCTGTTTGAATAGCATTCAAATCTATGGAAATGTGCATCGGGAACGCGCCCACTGCTTGCTGATGTTTTGGGCCATGATTGTCAGTGATACTCGGATATGAAGAAGGAAATAGGCCTTGCAGTTTGGGGCTTTGGTTCCATCCCAAAATAATCTATTCAAATTCTCCACATACAGTATACTTACTGAGTATATGCAACAGCACTTAAAATATACACATTATTAATTCAATAAAAATCTATAGAATTATTATGCAACAAGCAATGGCACAGCAATGAATGAAATGATCTAATATCTTGAGTTTCTAAAGCATTTCTAGGTAATTTTTGTCTTTTTTTACCATTTGATACCAGTGAGCAGACAAATACAACCCTGACAATCAGACATGTCTTTCCAAATGCTTTTGAGTTGCACATTCATACAACAGGAGATGAGAGCATGACAGCGAGTGGCTTTTGCTGCCATTATCTCACCTTACAACATCACCCTTTGCTTCCAGAAGACCTGAGTACTATAATGATGTTTTTATTTATATAATGCCAAATACATTACATTATTATAACAATTCACTGTCATAATTAGAACTCAATGTGCAAATAGGCAGTTTCAGTTTTAAAGAGAATTTAAGAAATATAACATTCAACTGTTTCATACAAATACCGTTAGGAATTACTCATTATGTCCCAAATGTACTATTTATAAATATGTGTTCACTTGTTCATTTTACTTCCTCATCAAAGACTCCATAAATTAACCAGCTCTCTACCCACTGTTGCCCATGACAACCAGGATTACCAGTATATATTCAACAGAAACTCCATATGCTGACATTTTTATGACATGAAAATGAAACTGGCCAATCTGCCAGATTTGACCATGTCGGTCAAATTTCTGCTGCAATTGTTCTGTAGTTAGACAACCCCCCCACCCCACCTCAAAGGTACCCTTTGGAAAACTCGGCCTGTGTGTTATCGGCACGCACCCTGTCACTGTGATATACTGTCACATTGTAATGCTTGAACTGGAGCAAACAAACCTGCTCACACCCTACATGCACCTATGTCCTTTTCTCTGTAATAGCGAATGAGTCATAGGTACGCTTATGCAAACCAACAGGACACACACTGACACAAAACATTCATTTTCCCTTCTGCAGAACTCTCTCAGCATACCTTGAGCACACGATGCCAAAGAATTCATCAGTATATCGTTAATTACTCAATTAACTACTTGTTAACTAAATAATTCATTCTGCAGCATATTACGTACCGCTACATGACCTGCTGTGTTGTCATGTAATGACTTGCGGTTTGCAGGCATACAAAAAAGACATTCCTTTGCAATATCCAAATAGGATCCCATCAGATATTCAACCACATGGGCTATGGGTGGCTTGATTGGCACAGATATCCTACTCATACATAATTTACTCTGATTCATTTCAAACTGGAAGAAAAAATTAGGCAGTTTCTGCACATGCAGCTAAGAGATCATTGTTTAAAGAGAAGATAGAGCACAGATAATTAAACCCCACGTGATGTTTTTTTTTGCAAAACCTGAAAGTTTCTCTAGCAATGCAATCTATCTAGATTCTAGTGTAATAGATGTGAAGGCAAATTTCCCCATTTTTAAATGTGCAAAGTTTTTATAGAAATCCCACAAGTCCTCATACTGGGAACTGAAGGAAACTAAGTACTGATTTTGACTTTTCACCTTTCCTATAAAGCGAATTTTTAAATTTGACTTCAAATAGGCTGCTGGAAAAAGGGCGGTAGAAGGTACTAGGTCAGAGACAACCAGGACAGCAACACAGTCAATCACACACACACACACAGACACACACACACACACAGACACACACACACACACACATACATACACCCACACACACACACACACACACAGCTGCAGGTTAATATAGGAATAAAATGCAAACGCCACTCAAAGAGGGGAAAGGATTTGAATCCACAACCACAGCTGGGTGAAGTGAGGGTGTTATCAACAGAGGCAAACTACTATCCTCACCTAAAAATCTCTTTACATTATTAAAAATAAAAATGTCTGTAATTCTTTACAGCAATGACACCACTATTCTCAGGACCAGTGTGAAGACTGTTCTGTCATTTTGTCATGTAATCTATAAATACTCCCCCCAGAATAAGGGTGGGACTTTTCCATACCCCATGGACGATGCCATTCTCACTGGAAAATTCTCTTTAAATGTATCTACCTTAGCAGAGGATCCTCAACACGAAGCTATATGTACTATGAGCTGCTTGGAGGTAACACAATCGCAGGCACCCGGGTCATATCCTCAATGGCTAATCATCAGCTACGGACAAACGAGTGCCTCAGTTAATGAATCCCTGATCGGGTTGCTGTTCTCATATGGTGTGATGGCCAGCTTGGAGAATTAGGGAATGTGAAGGGTGCCTTCAGGAAAGTCACATGTTTTATCCTTAAAGGAACCAACATGCCACTAAATTTTCTGTAAAAAAATTCACCTGACAGCTGTCCATAGCAACACAACAATACTCAGTCCTGCTCTCCCTTCCAAACATGCGCCATGGCAAAATGCCAAGTCTTTTGTTTAGTACTATTGCATGATAACGTCCTTTAATCTGTTCCCCTATTCACTAGTGAAGATCACAGCAGATTCACAGGTACTGCAGACATTATTGTCTGACAACAGAAGAGTCTTCACGCAAGTCCATTCGTGGTGACTGTGAGATATCAAACATTAGGGCAGTCATGGTTCCAATTTGAAACTGTCTGCTTATTTCCAGTCCCAGAGGATGGCAATTAGGTGTGTTTTAAAATTCTCAATCGGAATAAAAACAGAACAAAGGAAATTACTAGCTTGCATACAGCATATACTGCAGTGAAAACTCAGGCAGTGCCACATCATTAGGCATGCAAATATTAGTCACTGCAGTCCTGATGGACAGGATATACCAAAAATGTTGTACTTCATTCTCAGCTGAAGAGGTCAGAGTATAATTAGTTTTTTCTTTTTTGAAGGGGGGGATGGAGGGGGGGGGGGGGCAGGTGTGCCCATAAACTGGTGACACATTTTAACAGAGAACATCATATCATTTT
>JABFDZ020000097.1:28421332-28432994 GCA_019775955.2 Pollimyrus isidori
TGGGGTTTCCTCCAGGTACTCCGGTTTCCCCCCACAGTCCAAAAACATGCTGAGGCTGATTGGAGTTGCCAAATTGTGCATGTGTGTGAGACTAGTGTGTGAGTGTGCCCTGCGATGGGCTGGCCCCCCATCCAGTGTTGTTCCCTGCCTTGTGCCGGTTGCTTCCGGGATAGGCTCTAGACCCCCCACGACCCAGTAGGATAAGCGGTTTGGAAAATGGAAGTGGGAAAATTCCCTTTTCACCTCTCCCAGCTTGCTTTCTGCAGGAGCAAGCGAGCTGGCGATGAAGGGCAGCAAGCTGTTATGTCACCCAGGGAGATAGGGGTAAAGGGCCTTACTCAAGAGCCACGGACATGATGAGGCTGGGCTTAGAGCAGCGACCTTCTGATCACAGGCACAGAGGCTTAGAGCACTGAGCCACACGCTGCCTGAAGGCCTTACTCCCCACAATAATATAAAAATATATTATTATGTGAGTAATGGAACAAGTTAATGCTAAAATCCATGGAGTAGCAATGGTTGGGATGGGCAGTTAATTAAAACTTTCTGAAGATAACCTTAATGCAAAATATAATACATGCAGATGTTTGTATTCAGCATAAACCATGAGCATGCAGGTTTTCATCTTCTGCTTAGCAAATCGATTGTTGTAGTACTGTCATTAACAAGTAATTGTGGGAGATTTCAGTTTCCAGGTCTGTCGTTTTTGCTTTTTTGGTTAACACTATTCATCAAGGCTCAACTACTAAGTTTTCTCTGTTATCTCAATTGGATAGCTCCTCCAGCCAAGACAACAAACATGGTACTGTCCCATGGTGAGACACCTATTATCCTGCCAAATACCAAGGTACATTTAAGCTCTGACATATCTGATAAGTTGTACTGGAAACACAGCCAACAGAAATGTACTCAAAGCAGTCAAAATGCACATAAACACTGATCACAAAAAAAAACAAAAAGTGGCATGTTTGGGTAGCAGAGTCAGATAAGGCAAGCTAAAAATCAGCAACTTTGACTTCAATCAATGCTTCTAAATGTATAGAAAGCATTTTTTAAAAAGGTGTCTATTTTCAAAAACTTGTAAACTGTCAATGCTTCGGAATGTTTCCCTTGGCAACTATTTCCAACCAAACTCAGGCTTTATTTTGTATACAATATAGAAAATGCTAAATGATTGTGACTGACTAAGTTAAGTGTTGAGACTCATATAATTTAACTCATATAATTAATCAATGGCTGGCTTTTTACATTTCAGTTTTATTTACTTGGAACCAAGCAATATTTTAAGTCTACTAACAAATTTTGTAAATCTTCTTATGTATATTCACAAATCAGTATTAAGCCCCAAACATTTTGTCATCAGGATAAATTGTTTCAATTCCTTTATTCAGTTAAAGTCATTTGGTTGGTATTTTGAATGGCGTACAGTGATATAAATTACCAGAATGTTATTTTAACAAAGTTCCAATCTTCAAATAAAAAAGTACAAACTGTGAGGCAAAACAAAATTTACATTAAATAAATTCCGATGAGAAAACTTGATTTATTCCAAGGGAAATCAATGAAATAATGGTTAAAATCGGTGATAGCTCAGTCATTGAGTGCCTCTGTGATCTCGATTTTCCTGGGTATTTCTTTCCTCGTGCCACCTGAGATATGCTGCAGGCTCATTCTGACACTGTAGTGTATAAGGAGGTACAGGAAACATAAAGGTGGATGAACTTTTTCTTAGTTGCCGGCAGCTATTATCTTGATTAAACAATAGCGGTGTATTGAACAAGATTATACCTTACATATACGTAAGTGTGTGTGTGATTTGGGGGGTTGCGGGCGTCACTCTGTGGTAGAATGACGGAGAGCCAGGACGGAAAAGTCATAGTTGTAATCACGAATCGCAAAGGATTACGTGCCCCCTAATGGTCACACTCTGAACTACATCTTCCAGCTATTTTCCCAGCACATTGGGTAAAATTAATGTTAGTGTACATTAACTATGCTGACACAGGTAGCCCACTTCAAAAACTTTGAAAGTCGTAAGCTGGTGCACTTAATTGCCTTACTTTTCAAAGAGTATGCGAAGGAGCAGTACTTCCTTCTTACTATTACGGAATGGGGGAAAAGCGCACCGTAGGAATCTAAATATACATAAATTCAAATAATGTTTAATACGGGACGAAATTGCACTGCACTCCTTTCAACGGGGTTACCAGATTTTGCGGGTATTCCTACTTCTACTTTGCTTAAGACATTGTGGCCTGGGGGATAAAATAAAATGAGCAAAATGGGTTAACCGAATGAATCTCTTTTGAAACCACTAAACCATGCGTTAATCCCATATTTCCAATCAAAAGTTTGCGCGCATATAATTATTACAAGGACCCCGCTCTGACGGCTCGGGAACTTTATCCGAACCGGATGTAAACTATTTAGCACCAATCACAGACAGCCTTCAAATATCTGTGATACTATTGGTTATTATGAATTTTTTTCGGCAGTATCAGTCACTTTGATTGGTGTAGTAAGTGTTGACGTGGTTTTGGACTGTAAACAGAATGCCACAGGAAGCTGCACAGAAGTGCATCTTCGTGGCTGAATCTTGATATTATAATTTCAAAACAGAATATTGTTACGGGAGAAGACACTATGACGGTAAGTTACTTGTGCATATATATGACAGCAGGTGAAACTGGATTTTATACAATATATTAGGTAACGTTATATTGCAAATCCAGGTAAAACTGGAAGTTATCCAATTATCAGTTAAACATTTGAATATTATAAGTAATGTTTGGTCAGATACCGGTGATCCAGCTTTAACTTTATTCCTTGTCAAAGAACTTCCCAAGCTCGGATTTTCCACATGTATTTCCGTCATTGACATTTTCCAGCAGCCTTAAACTTAAACTGATGTATCATCCTGTCAGAGCATCTTTAACAGTCTAAGATGTCTGTCAACAGAACATTCAGAATTTACCAATCGACATACAAACCAGCAAATTACTTGGTAAGTACAGTGCACCGGTGTATTTTATATAACTACTACATAAGGCCTAGTAAAAAAAATATTACTTTATCATCCTTTCAATCAGAAACAAGTGATGAAGGAGGGCGATTTTTTTTATTTTATTTTTATTTATTAGAAAAAACGATAACGGAAGATAGGTTTTCAACATCATTTTAAACAAAAGGAACAGCAACAGATGTATGACATATTGGCTGATCTGCAAAATTAATATGAAGAGAAAATATTTTTTTAAATGTTTTATTCAAAATTTGTGAACGCCGGCAGTGGAATTTACACAGGAAAATACACTTTTAAATTTTTTTTTTAAAAATCGATGCGGGCTAAATTCGTCACGCGAACGGGGATGATAAACTTATAATTTTTTTACTGGGCCGAAGTTTTAATTGATGTCCTTATAATGTGCTGTCCTGCCTTAAAATTGTACTGTGTATTGATACGATGTATGAAAGTCCAGTGGTATTGATTTGATTTATCTTTTTGGTTCACCTAATAACAATCTGATGGAGTGTCTGATTTCGTTGATTTCTGTAGACTGGTTGGTGGACCGCAGACACTGTAACCTGAAGTGGCAGGGTGCTGTCATGACCATCCGCGAGAAGATAAACTCTGCTATCCAGGATATGCCAGAGAATGAAGAGATCAAGCGGCTGCTCTCCGGATCTTGTGAGTTCCTGACCGAGAGCCGTTTTGTCAGTGTCCCCGTGAGAGCAGTGTCATGGCGTGCATGCGCCACATGCTTGCTGCTTGCAGGTATACCACCTGTGACAGGTTGTCGGAATTAAGGCTTTCCTGAGCAAGACTCACCACACTAATTTAATCTTTATCAGGGGTTTTTCGTTTTAATTCAACAAACTTCCAGAATTTTTTTTGATCTTTATTAGAATTGGCATGTGAATTTCACATACCTTCCACAGCTCATAAAAGTTCTATACAATAAAAAAAATATCCTTTTGAAGCATATCTCAAAGCACCATCTGCTCAAACCTTACAAAATCCCTTTTGAGGTATGTCTTCTACGTCATACGTGAGTATTTTCTTCTGAGCTGTAACTTTTTTTTCTATTGCAGCAGTACAGATCAGACACTGGTCAAATTTATGGTTAAATTTAATCTGCAAAAGTTTGTGTGTTTCTTCTTTCAAGGTCAAAGTTCATCTCACATTGAATTATCTTTGCCATATATGTGTGTATGTGCATATATATATTGCCTTTGTCAAAGTGATTATCCATTGCCGCCTGATTTCAGATATTCACTATTTCCACTGTCTGCGGATTGTTGAAATTCTGAAGGGAACCGAGGCCTCATCAAAAAATATATTTGGCAGGTACTCTTCCCAGAGGATGAAGGTAAGCAGACATGTTAGTGCCCATTCTGGAATATGGACAGACAGTGTGTTGCTTAGTAGTAACTGATATCTGCTGTCTTAACTGTCATTCCTGGCCTGTAGGACTGGCAAGAAATAGTGTCCCTTTATGAAAAAGATAACAGCTACTTAGGTAAGTGGGTGGGGAGCATGAGGGGTCAAGGGGTGATCTATTTCTTATTCTCTGGTGGGATGAAGGGATAATGTTTTGTTTGGTGCGCAAGGCTTCACATATGCTGTGCATGCTCCAACAGCGTACAGTGCATTCACGGTGCATTAAGCTACACATACACTTTACCCTTTGAATTTTTTTAATTTTTATATATATGCCCCAGTCTAATGGGCAGCTCTTCGTTGTTGTACGTTGGTGTTACAGTGGAAATGGCCAGCTTCCTGGTGCGTAACGTGAGTTACGAGGGACCGGCACTGCGCCGGCAGCTGGCCAAGGCACTGCAACTGCAAAACGAGCTGAGTCGGCGGGAGGTGGAGTGCCAAAGCATGGCCGCAGACATGAGGGAGCGCTTCTACACCTCCTGCAAACAGTATGGCATCAAGGTGAGGACAGTCTGCATGGTGACAGTGAGCATACGGCTAATAAGAAACAAGGGAGCTCCATTATGGATTAGCGCTACACTGCTGCCACTTGATTAGGGCTACAGTTACTATGTCACAGATTATTTTTTTTATTGAAATCAGTGAAATTGCAGTGTTTTCTCCTCTTTCCTAATATGTAGTTTGGAGTACACTTGCAACGTTTTTATACATCTGGCTACCAAGTGTTGTAGCAGATATTTAATTAACAGACGCATGAAATCCTTGCATTAGTGCTGAAAAGGTCATTTTGATTAGTTGCTTATCTTGTTCTGCACGCCTGTCCTGGTTGGCCAGCTGGCTGCTTGTACCTTCCCCTTTCATTGACCACATGCGGTTTATCGCGTTGCCGGCTCTGGTGTGCTTCGCCCTGACGGCACTCCCCCGTTCAGGGGGAGAATGTGGCACGGGAACTGCAGGCTTTGGTGAAGGACCTGCCTTCAGTGCTGGAGCAGGTGGGCAGGAAGGTGGCCGGTCTGGAGGAGCCCATTCAGCTATACAAGGCGTTCACGCAGTTCGTGTGTGACTGGTGAGTGCAGAGCGCCTTTACCGTGTAAAAAGCGCAGCACAAACGCAAGCGGGAATCACAGAGCTGCAGCCGCATGCCAGAGCACCCCTGTAAACTTTCCCAACCACCCCGTAAGGGGGCACAACCTACCCCTGCCAGCCAAGGAGGTAAGCAGGGGCATGCCTCTCATCCAAATATCTGCCCATTATTCAGCTCATTCTGTCGGGTCCAAGGTGTCCTTACGTATGTGCAGATGAGTCTTGCCAAGAGTCGAGTCAAGTCAAATCAAATAGGTCTTTAATGTAATTTTTAACTATACACAGTTAGTACAGTACACTGTTAAAAATAAATAAGTTTCTCTCAGACCAAAGTAGTACATAGATTATCAGAAGTCTGGCATATAACCTAACAATATAACACAGTGGTTCTTGACATTTTTTATCATGCCAGCTCAGTATCAAGTATAGGTTTAAATTAACGTTATGATCAAATGTGCAGCGCACACTGCAACTTATGCCAACCGATGCATGTAGCACAGATCTGATTGGATGTGCCAGTGAATTTTAAATTAAGCATCTGTGGTTTGGCTTCTCAGCTTCTTGGCCCCAAGACCCGTTTACAAGTGTTAATTCTACGATTGGGCCTGGGAATCTGACTGTGGATCAGCATGGGAGCTTGCTGGTATTAAAATGCTTACATTTCCAACTGTACCTCATGACCCATTCAGATCAGCCCGTGGATTGAGAATTGCTGATACAGAGTGCATAGTGCGACACAGAGTGCATAGTGCGACACAGAGTGCATAGTGCGACACAGACTGCATAGTGCGACACAGACTGCATAGTGCGACACAGAGTGCATAGTGTGCAGTGTGTGCAAACATTGCAGGGCAGTGTAGACACAGGACAATTGACACCTACGACTTCAAACAGCCCAGTAAAATGGAGGTGTCCCCTACCGCAGGGACATTTACCAGCCATTGATCGCCATGAGCTTCAGCAGGTCAGCATCGTACCGGAGAATAAATCGGTGCTTAAGGCTGTTGCTGGCGACGCCTCTTTCTGCAGGTCGGAACCGGTGCTGCCAATGCTCACGTTTGTCCAGCAGAGGGGGAACACCACCGTTTATGAGTGGAGGACCGGGGGCGCCCCATGTGTCATTGAGAGGCCCACCATGGAGGAGGCCCCACTGGACACCGTCACGGAAGAGGCGGTGGGTTTGCGGTGCCCTGTCACCTGTCCCCTCTCTATTCTGCAATCTCAAGCCAAACTTCTTTTTTTTTATTATACATTATTATTCTCCATACAATGTGCATTTGCTATCTAGTTTAATTCCTGTAGTTACTCTCATTTTTAGGTGCACTTCTTTTTTAATAGGTTCATCTGTGTGATTACAATAATTATTACAGGACTGTCGGGCTTTGGTTTTATTATGATTTAAAAGCACTAGAATCTCTGCACTTTCAGAATGGTTTGTGCTGGAAGCCTAAACCCAGCAGAGTGTAAGATGCTGGCTTAACATTTTTATTAAGAATACCTGTAAAGGGTGATTACAAAAGGTTTCACAGTCCAAATTAATTCATCCTTCTTTAATGTCATTAGTCTGATAATATAAATATCAAATGTTACTCATCGCAACCAGGATGTGTCCCTCCTCTCCTGCATCAAACAGAGCTCATTTACACCTGATTCAGGGTTTGCTGGACAGCAAAGTACCTGATGTCATGGTGTATATTTTGGGCCTTGATTGCAATTATAGGAAGGCCAGATCTCCTTGGTAACTAAAAATTAACTGACCTTCATTGTTATGTGACGCAGTAAAAATGAACTGATTCTTAAGTATGTAGCATGTATGACCAGGAACATGCCTCCTAGCTTGTAGTGAGCTTTAGAATGAGGTGTGTTGACATTTGCAATGGCGATCGACAGCTTGCTGGTGTGTTAACTTACCGCAGATTGACTGGAGTGCTCTGGACAGCCTGGAGGGAGCTGGCGGGACACAGGCCTTGGACTTTGGTATCAGCATGGAGGGCGGCGTGGATTGGGCCGTAAGCTCAGAGCCCGGGGCTGAAGTACGTGGGTATAGCTGAAAGCCAGTGATAAGATAAGAATTCACTGTCTGTATCCAGTGCAGATCTATGTTTCGCCCACAGTACAGCAGTGAAGCTATTAACTGGCACTCAAGTGTTTCCCCATTTTCTCTCTCCCTTCCTCCCCTCCCCAGAGTGCTGCAAATGGCATTGACTGGGGGGAGGACCCTGCTTGCCCAGTGGAAATCGAAGTTCTGGACGTGGGTGCTGATTGTAAGTCTCCACAAAACTTCCTTGTGTGATCTTTCCCTTACCAAACACTTGCTGCAAGTTTGTAAGTTTGCAAAAATTAGAGGAAGGTATTCAAAACTTGTCCACAAGATGGCAGTATGCCCAGGCCTAATCTGTAAACACAGGCACTCATGAACGCCACTAAGAGCTTAAAATCATTTATGTATGAAAATGATAACAAAATTGACACTATTGAGACATATGTTGATGTTATCAAAATATACAGTTATATATATATATGGTTATTTTATTTAAATGTAAACTTTAAATGACAATTTGTGTTGTAGGCATAAGTATTTTGTGAGGTGTAGCTCATTCAGTCACCAGCTGGTGGCAGCACTGAGTCTGTGGAGCAGTCCAATGGCTTTGTGTGTTTCTGTGTAGCACCAATAGGCAGAGGGCCAGGGCTGGCACGGTGCCTGTGTAGTTTGTATTCTGGAGGGACACTGGTAAATGCTGTGCTGCCAACAGGAACTTTCCAGCAATTAGGCCAACCTGCTTTTCAGCCGGGGTGTTGAAAGCCCCCATGCTGAGGGTGCAGACAGGCACCTTGGATTTGTTTACACAATAGCCTTGCATCAGGCCTGGTCGGCGTCAGCAGAGCAACTGCCACAAAGGCGGAGATCAAGAAAAGAAAATGTTTGGAAGAGTTACTCTGTGACTCATCTTTATGTGAACAAATCCGGCTTTGCTAGCTGAGCCATGAAATATATTTGTTAAAGTATTAGTGAATTCTACCCAGGCATTTAATGTGTGGTTTCAGTTGTATCTGGACTAAATACACATGCTTTTTGTGGATGGTCAGTTACTTTTGTGTCAATCGTCGTTTTCTTTTTTTTCTCACTACAAAAAATCTTCATATAATTTTAAAAGGGCACAAGTAATATTAAAAATCCTTACAATGTATATGGTAGATAAACCCACCGATGACCCAAAACATTATAATGTGACTAACATTGACTGTCTTGTGGCAAGGTCTGGGATATAATGGAAGGTCGGCCAACATTTGGTACTCAGTCGACTGGTTTAAGCAGAAGAAATGACCATGAATAGAGGTCTAGTAACTTTGACAAGGGCCAAATCATTAACATCAGCAGTCCAAGTTAATACATCTCTGAAATGCACCGTTTTTTACAAGACAGTCAGCATTATCTGCTTTACATGGCCTGGTTATAATGTTTTGGCTTTTCAGTGTGCATCGCTTTCCCACTGCAGGAACTTTTTTCCTGGAACCAAGAACTTCTGTCAGACCAATTGTAGTTCCTCTGAGGTAGTTCCTGAACTTTGGATGTTACTTAGTACGCGTATTTGACCGTATTTGTGTACTTGTGTACTCATTTTACGTCACCTGTCTTTGCTGAAGACTAGTTCCAATACTAAGTACAGAAACACGTAGGATGATGAAAATCCCCAGGTGTCATTCTTGCCCTGCCCCAAATACCAAAGATGCATCAGTTGCAATCTTGCCCAAGGAGAACAATCCTTAACTTGTGTCTCAAGTTTATTCTTGGGAGGCAAGCTAGCTAGACCGTTCTTGCTTAGTGCACAAGTACGATCTTTGCGTTCTTGATATTGAGAAACACCCCAATTCTTTACTCCTTACACCCGACTACGTACATTTTGCTTCACCATGAACTGGGTGGGACTTACAGCTGTTAATTTACTGATTGGCTGACCACAAGCCCCCGTGCTTGAGAGATATAGGGAGCTATTCATCTTTGAACTAGGAACTATGTTCCTGAATTGTGGTGGGAAACTGTTTTATGATGCATATACCATGAATCTGCTGGTTAGTCCATATAAAATTATTATATATGGTCCTGTTTAGTGTTGTACTAAATTAACTTTTTGTTCTGTCCCTATTATTCCTTTTACAGTCCTGTTCCATTCATAGCCTCCGCAACCAATAACCTGGTCTCTCATATATCTTTGTATGAGTTACTCCAGGTGTCTTGTTTATGCCCTTATTTTATAAAAGTTTATTTGAACCCAGTGAAGACAGTAATGGTGATGAATGGTGGGCCGTCGCCATGGTGTTGGTAACCCCGGCTGCCCCTGGTGCTCCGGCAGGTCCAGAGGGCGTGGCCAGGGGGGAGGACGCCCTGTCACTGCTGGAAAGCCCCCAGACACGCAACCAGTTCATTGACGAGCTGATGGAGGTGAGAGCCCCTCCGCCTTGCTCGCGTTTCGGGCCTCGGCTTCTCCCTCTCAGTGTTGCTGCCATTCGCAGTCCTGTCCATCTTGCTAATGAATGCTGAGCGATGATGTCAGTGTGTCCCGTGAACCTGGGACGTGTCGTCTTACACCAGTACTCCCTTGTTGCCTGTCCACATTTCCTCTTTTCACTTGGATTTTACCATGCCCTTTTAATCATGCCCAGACTCTAAATGTGCCTTGTTATTCGGTCCATGACGATGTCTTGCTGCCTCAGGATCATCCTCTTAAATGTCACGCGACATGCTCTGTTGAGGTTTTAGTTGACCTGAAGTCCTCCGTGAACCAGGACTGCCTGGTAAACAACGGCGCAGTTGTAGTCGCTTGGCGCGTTAAATTAGGATGTGGATGAACTGGTGGGTTTGCCTTGAGCGAGACGGGCTCATGTTTGAGGGCCAGGGCCTCGGTCAGTAGAGTGAGACGGAGCTGTCACCGCACTGATGTCGCCAGCTGAGTGACGTGTGACTGTCCCCCCCGCACGGGTGCCGCGCAGCTGGAGCTGTTCCTGTGCCAGCGGATCAGCGAGATGTCTGAGGAGGGCGACGTGGTCACCATGAGCCAGTTCCAGCTGGCACACTCGCTCATCCAGGGGCAGACGCGGGAGCGTGCGCAGCTCATGCTTCTGGAGCTGCGCAGCCTGCTCGAGCAGCTGACCTGTGTGCGCATGCAGCATCTCTTCATGATCCAGGCCTCGCCACGGTCAGTCATCACGCGCACGCTGTTCCTGCGGAGATGTGATTGTTATCGCGACTCTTCATAATGAATTTGTGTCGAGTTTTTCTAGGGCTGTCAAAATTAACGCGTAAATCGTTTTGATTAATTAAATATAGTTAACGCATTCAAATAAATTAATAATAATAGGTACTTCATTGATCCCCGTGGGGAAATTGATTTTACGCCTCCCTCAACTTGCTCCCTTTGTGGAGTAAGTTGTCCGCGAAGGGCAGCCACCTGTTAATTAATGCAATTAACGAAATCATTCAGTGCATTATGGGACAAACATATAAACCATGTGAAGGACTGCGAGAGAGACTTTTTTTGTAGTGTTGTCATTCATGACCTGCTACATTGTTATATGTGAAATCCTTGTAATCCTTCGTGATTATTCTACATTAATTTGGTGATTTGATTTTTACATTTAATTATGCATTATAACAAGTTTTATATTTTTAGGAAGAAAACGTTATTAATTACGAGTAATACCAATTACTTCATTGCAAATGTGCAATTAATTTTTTATTCTTTGTGCTTGTGTGTGTTCCGCAGGTATGTGGGGCGCGTGTCCGATGTCCTAAGACAGAAGCTGAAGCAGGCAGACATCCTGGTTCTTAAGCAGGCTGCCCTGGCAGAGCGCAGGCAGGAGGCGTTGGAGGAGCAGGCCAAGCTGGAACCCCGCATCGACCTTCTGGCCACCCGCACGCGTGAGCTGCAGAGGCTGGTACGGCCCGCCTCCCCCTCGCTCACAGGCCAGCCGCACAGGCTGCTACGGCCCACTTACCTCTCGCTCACAGGCCAGCCGTACAGGCTGCTACGGCCCACTTACCTCTCGCTCACAGGCCAGCCGCACAGGCTGCTACGGCCCGCCTCCCCCTCGCTCACAGGCCAGCCGTACAGGCTGCTACGGCCCGCCTCCCCCTCGCTC
>JABFDZ020000097.1:28454802-28468620 GCA_019775955.2 Pollimyrus isidori
CCCCCCCCCCCCCCCCCCCCCCCCCCCCCCCCCCCCCCCCCCCCCCCCCCCCCCCCCCCCCCCCCCCCCCCGCTAGGGAGACTCAGGGAGAAGGAAAAAAGAGGGCAAAATATAGAAAGAAAACCATACTGGATGGATAGGCAAGGTCAGGGAACAAAGGTGTGAGAACGTGAGAGGGACAACAACATGGAAAAGGAGCAGAGCTGGGGGGCCACAAACAGCGGGGGGGCAGGTGTGGGCAGCACATATGTTAATACTGTGTAGCAAAGTGGTGTAAAACTTTTAAAAGGTCCTTGGGAAAGGGGAGCATTTTTACCCACATAGCTTCCCAGCATCTCTCACTGAGCTGTTAACGCTGATGAATACCACATTGATCCGGGTCACGGAAACCCCCCCACCCGGCCCCGGGACCTCTGACTTTTAATGGCTGCCCTCCCGTCATCTGTTTTCCGCAAAATATTTTAAAATGAACTTCCTTGCGTGCTGCCATAGTTAATGGCTCTGTTTGACATGCAAACGTTCCCACCGATATCGTTCTCACGGAGACCGTTCGAGGGGACAGCCACGTCCCTGTCCGCCTGCCGCTCACGGCCTGCTACGGCGCCGAGAGCCCCCCCCCCACCGTAGCGGAGTCCCGCTTCCGACAGCGCGTCTCCATTTCTTGCCGCGGTCGTGTTTTCACCACAGAGCGGTCATGGAGAGCCAAGCACGGTCTCCCAGGCAGAGGTATTTGTTTTGTCTGTCAGTCACCATTACGAGTTGTCAGAGTGGCCAAGAAAAAAGGGCCTGACAGAGAAAGACGGAGGGAGAGAAAGAGAGAGAAATTAGAAGGGAGGGGGGAACGGGGAGGATGGGGGGGGGGCGACAAAAAAATCAATTTAAACAATTAAAATAAATAACCATACAAAGGCATATAAGTCTGGTCTTGGAGGTCTCTTGCCTCGAAAATTCAATTTGCAAAGCAGGCCAAATTCAATTAGTGGGAAACATTTGCCCCACTAGCTAAGGGAGTGGAGCTGGACATTGGCAGAGCTCCTGCAGGAGACAGGGGCCTCCTCACCCCCGCGGCTCCCCTGAACTTGTCCCCAACCTAATAAGGTAAAATAACGCATCCGGCACTCTTATGGCTCTGATCGTTTAAGCTCTGCCACTCGCCTTATATAAAGATGAATCTGAGATCCTGAAAACCAAGAGCAGCAGCATTAGAGGAATCTTCTAACATGCAAAGGGACCGCCTGTGATCTCCTCAAATAAATATGTTGTTCTGTTGATGACTTCTTAATTCAATGAGAATTCAATTTGAAATCCGCTGGGCTGATTACAGGTTGATTATGATCATGCATGTTTCCAAGGTCTGAATTGTTCCAGTCTAGATTACAAAACTAGTGATGCTATTCAAAAAATAGCTTTTGTGGCTCCCTAATTTCCTTTGCTTTTCCAACTAAATTTTTATCACATAGAACACATTTTCTTTGGATAAATATGACAGATATGGTATTAGTATTATGCAAAATATGCATGTTAGATATGGTATTAGTATTATGCAAAAGAGATATTGAACTGAGACCATATTGATGATTTTGCCGAGAACTGATAGCATCATTCTTCAGAGACAGTTAATCAGCCCAAAAGCATTGATCAGAATGTATGGTATTAACAAGAGAATACTTTGCAAGAGGTGAAGATCCCTATTCATGATGATCGACTGAGGAGCTGTAATTTGGTTAAAATAAGATATTGTTTTATCTGATGCACATTTGTTATAAGGACCAGTCTTTGTGTATAGATCAGTTTAATTGCAGCAATATTTGTGTGTTAAGACTGGTTCTTCAAAAAATAATCGGGGTTGAGAATTCCAGTTTATAGTATATTATTGCAAAGTGGTGAGTGGCACAAATGTGCTCTGCAAACCTTAATCAAATATGAAAGAGTTCATCATTGATGAGTTAAGCCCTTACTGGTTACCCTGTCCTTTAAAACTTTACTGTACCTTACACTGTGGAATATTGTATATTTTCTGCACCAACAATACATAAATGTATGATCCCTGTATTATATGAAAGATCCAGTGTCTATCTGCATTTCTGCATCAAATATTCATTGTTTCATAACAAGATTTTTTTTGTTGCTTTTTTTACTGTTCATGCAACTGACATTGAAAGCACATAGCTCTAAATGTGTCTGGCTAAATGCATGGCTATTTTCTGACCACTTTACAGATATTCAGATGGGGACAAACTAGAATCATTTTTTTAAACAGAAAGGCATCTGTATTATAGCATCTTCATACAAATGAAATTAGTCAAGCAGACTACTGTATATAAAACACTTGGCTGTCGTCAGCTAAGTTATCACCAGTAACTGTTTGGTATCACGATGCCACTGGGAGCGATTCCCACTGCTATGAATGAATGTTGCTTATTAACTTTTTTTTACAATAAGTGTAAAGATCATGATAGTTATAAGTTTCATTTCAGCACAATCTTACTCATGTAAAAAAAATATAGATTCCAGCCATAATTGTTACCCTTTTGTGCGTAACAGTACAGATTTTAAGTTTGTTGATGAGATTCTGTTGTGTCTTACTGAAAGCAAGTGTGGTGTATGGATGCTTAAAATAACAGGAGAGATTATAACCCTCCCCTGCTATAACTAAAGATAAACGGACGAGAAAGGTTAAACGGGCCTTTTAATGCCCCGATAGCCGTTCATCTTAACAGCAAAGCTAACCGCAGTTATTTTCTTTCTGAGGTCTGTATGAGCTGAGACTGACATTTCCTGCTGTTTTCTGCGATGGCATCGCCCGTGCTCCCTTGTACACTAAAAAGGCTGATAAAATTCAGGCTCGCCACAGATGATAAAGGGTATGTCACTTTCTCTTTCCTGGTAACTTTATTTCGTTTTTGTGAGAGGGAAGCCGGATCCTTTCTCCTTGGTCCTGCCTCTTTCTCTCTGTGACTCGCTGTGTCCGTCTCCTTCTCTCCTCCTCAGATTATGCTCGCGATAAGCTCCGGGCCGCTCCGTCCAATCATTGTCTGAGCTATCAATCAGGCTTGACAGGCCCAGGCAACATGAAAAGGAGTTGGAGCAGTTCCCATTAAAATAGCCACCCCCCCCTGCGCTTTGTTTTTCTTTCAGGAGACAAAAACAGACTGACAAGATGGAGGCCTGGACATTAATCAAACCATTCTGTGGAACAACCTCTTCCTCCTGATAATAAATAAATTCCACTCTTCTCATTGGGCAGCTGGCCTAATTTGCCCCCCCCCCCGCCACACACACACACATAGTCAATTTCCATTCCTCTCGCTCTCTCGCTCTCCCTCTCCACTCTTCTCATTTTAAGGGTCCTCATCTGCTTTCTGCCACAATTCCCCACTGCCCACCGGTGGGCAGATGTTAGGCAATGAGAGCTGAGCAGAGGCCCAGGCTGCAGAGGCCCAGTAGGCCGAGTTGCCAAGGAAACCGGCCCTGGACCCCTGCTGTCAGCACGCTGCCTGTCTCGCTCGCTCATTGATTACCTCCATCTCCCCCAATGTCGACATACGGTGCACATTGTTATCCCACCTCTCTCACCCCCTTCCCGTGTGACCCCCCCCCACTAACACACACATGCCCTCATGCACACACACACACATACGCACAAATGAAGATGTTCTCTGTTCAGCAAACGTACGTTTAGCGTGCAAGGAGAGCAGACAGCCCGCGAAAGTGAAAAAGATAAAGGCGCACACTTATTAAACCTTCACCGAGGAAGTGTAAAGAGCTTGTATAATTTACCCATCAGAGCGATTGGGGACTGGCTCCCCATATAAACGACTAAATGACAAACATTCCTCTTGACTCCTTTTACTGGCTGTGACCCACAACAGACTCAGCCTTCCAATAAACCCTCTTAGTTTGTTTTCTCGTGCCAGACATGCTTCCTTAACTACTGAAATGTCACTGCTGCTAGTATCCTGTCTGCACAGCGCTGGCCCGGGGAAGGTGGGTGGGGGCCGCGGAGATGGAGAGTCCGCTCGGGTCCGACGTTTGCCCGGGTTATTGCTGGGTGGTGTTGGAGGACAGGGCCACCGGGTTCCAGAGAGCAGAGACGTGCGACGTGCCCGACTGGTGCCGGGGCGATCTCACCGGGCCTGCCTGTTCCGCTTCTGCCTTTTGCATTGACAGAAAGGGGAAGATGAATGAAGAATTAATGTTGTGGCGCAGGGCGGCGAGTGCCGACACTCTAGGGTGCCCACATCGGAACGTGTCTTTTCCGACACATGCCATGGGGGATCATTATAAATAATATATTAAGCCTCGACGGGGGCTGTTTAATCTCAATTTCCCTCCCTGCCAGCTTTAAAACAACCCAGCAAAGGGCCTGCTGAGAGTCAGTGTGTCTGGGACCAGCAGGGACAGAAGGGGGCCGTGGAGCTACAGGGGCCTTCAAATGTGTTTTCAAAATGTAAGTTAGCAGCCGATGTGGGAGATGTGCAGTGCAGCGCTGAAGTGGGGAATAGATTTACGTTTTAAAAGATGGTGCTGAAAGTAAAATATGAGCTAGGCTGCCGTATCCTTGTCAATGCAATGTTTTAATTAGTTTGTAAACTTTATTTGGCATGGGAACATTGCAGTCGGTTTGTAAAGAGTGGCTGCACGTCGCAGTGAACATTAGCCAAATCTGCATTTATTCCCCGTTTTCCCAGTGCCGTTGCATCAAAGTTTGTTGCGTAAAACTGTGTGAAGTTCGCCCTTCAGGTCGCCCTGGAGTGGAGTGAGATGTCATGTGACTGACGTCATGTGACTGGAGCAAACAGACAGCGTGTCTGTTCTCCCGTCAGGCACGTCTGCACTGTGACCTGCCTGCTCCCTCGCAGAGTCACAGCACAGTGATGACGTTAACATCCCACTGACTGCCCGCTGTGCATCGCACCACAACACCAATTCTAGCAGTACAGTTCACACTTCAACACGGGAGGTCATTGTAAGGTGGGCCGAGGTGCAGCATCGGCAGTCTTCACGATCAACTGATGATGGCAAAAGGAGCCACAGTGGAAGACCAAGCAAGAAGTCTTTTACTGCACATTTACTACACTGTTACTTAAGCTTTCTGAACAAACACAAAACCAGTTCCCTTACTCACACAGTAATGTATACATTCCTTAAATGATGAATGATGCAAATACGATATAAACTCATCAATCTGAATATTGTATTTCATATACGAGGAATGTAATTATGATGTACATATTACAAGATGTTTGGAAATATGGTCATGACCATGAAAACTAATGAAATAATTTCTCAAATTTCTCATGTGCATAACGTCTTTGTCCTTGTTTATTTTTTAAATTCATAGAAACACACTTTAACTTGATCAACCCTCCGCTGTCCTGAAGCATAAAGCAAAGCACACATTCACACATGCTTTCCTGTTCAAGGTCAATGTGGTGGCAAAAAAATCTTGCCTCTGTTCTTTAATTTGAAAACTAGCTTGTGAAAATATTCCATCTGACATCTGTAAAAGATCACAGTCCAGGGAGTCATCGGCATTCTGGGTCCAGTTCATTCTAACATCTGGCTCTGCACCTTTAGAAGGTCAGGTCACTCGCTTTAGAACCCAAAGAGAACCTGCATATGGCTCTGTGGATTTGAAATTGTCCCTGTTCCTGTGTCCTCTGGTGGTAAGATTCTACTAATCATTGTGTTTCCCTGCACTCTTACGCCACTCCTATCTAGCGTGTAATCCAGCTCCTGACAGCATACATGCTGGCTGACCTACACCAAGTCACACAGATAACGGACGGGCGTTATGTTATGTAAGACAGGCAGCAAACGTCTCTCTTACCTCAAAGTCCAGAGATGTCCCTCCTGGACATTCAGTGTCTGTTTACCATCTCTTTGATATTAATTACAAATCAAACACTAGTTTGCATTCTTCACTGGCTGCGGCATATAGTGGGTGCAGCTGCAGGGGTCAAGCATTAAAACCTCAACTTTGTGAAACTAAAACATGTGCAGAACCTGAAAGATCAGCGTTTCCCAATCCGCTCCTCGGAGCCCTGCAGCCGGTCCGTGTTTTTGCTTCCACTCAGCTTCCTGCCAGACAGTCCACATTCTTTCTTTTTCCCAGCACCCTACTAGGAGCTGTGAAGGTAGAAAAACATGGACTGCTGGCAGGGGAGTGGACCACCTGCTTTGGCAGCCCTAGGCTCATATGGGTAAGGGAACATCAATAATATGCTAATCAATGCATGGGGTGCCAGCTGTTAAACTTACCAATCAGGGAGAGGGGGGGTTGTGCTGCTGGTAAAATAAAATTTGCCAATCAGGGAGGGGGGATATCGCCCTGGTGGACTGATTGGCCAAATTTTATATACGTTATTATGCTATTTTTTTTTACAAAATAGTTATATAAAATGTTTGGAATGGATATTCTGTTTTCACTAACACAAAAAAACTTGTGAACAGTAGGGGGGCCCTACAGTGTGAGGCCCCTATAGTGTGGGGCCCTCTGACCTCTCCCCTCCCATCCCCATATTCCACCTGTCCAGGAGTCCAGGTTGAGACACAGTGACTTTACTTAGATTCTCTTTATCATATAAAGCACGGGGAATATGGACACATTATTCTCATAAGACACACAAAGTAACAGACAGGGCTTATGAAAATCAAAATCTAATTTAATCAAGAGGATTTTGTTAAAAAAAAAACTAACAAATGAAATACAGGTTTAGTTCAATGAGTCATAAAAGTACAACATCAAATCAGAACCCATGATCATATCATGTTGTCGTTGCACACAGAACTCAGTGCACGAATCATCATCTCAAGACAGAATTTTTTAATTCAATTCACCAGCTAATCTTCGTAAGAACACTGCTTATCTACTGCTGACAAAAACAAGCCACAGGACCAGGTGAGACTGAAGCTTGTGTTTAAATCAAGCCCATAAATGACCCCCAAAGTTTCTGTTCAGGTGTCAAACAAAAATACAGGATTTCAACTACGAAGAATGTGGACTGAGAAAAGGCAGGAAGTGGTATCATTTTCCTTTCGCGCCAATATAAACGTAGTACTGCTACTTCCACCTCCACAGAGCAAAAATGGGCCTCGTTTGTCACCTATCACACAAAGGTTTCATAATTGTCGGAATTGCTTCAAACTTGTGGAGATGCACGTCCCAATCACCATGCATGTAGCCATGCAGTTAAATTACAGGTTTGTCACCCCCCAATTTTTGTTGCAACCTATCAGACATGTAGCCAGGTAGCAATATTATGACAGTTTGAAGCCCTCTCAAATTTTGCTTCTGTCCCCCAGTCAGAGAACTCTACCAATGGGGACCACCACCCCAGCTGGCAGCTCCTACCCAACAGTAGACGCCCCTAGAATTTATTCATAGCTATGGACCTGTCCAGCACCTGCTTCGCCCACCCCACGCCGGGATGGGCTGGGGTCTGCGCGGCCCGGCAGGTCGCCGCATCTACGTGTACGCGCCCTCCGCCTCCTGGGGCTCCGCGTGACCCTCCGTCTTCACGCACAGCTGGGGTTTCCTCCGCAGTCGCTTGGCCTCGTTCTGAAGCTTCTGACGAATGTAGCCCTTGATCTCCGCGTCAGTCTTCCCCGGAAAGAAGTACTGCACCGTTCCTGCGGGGAGGTTTGCACAGGGGCGTCAGCGGCGCTGCAGTTTCCCGCGTCGTTTCATACCGTCGGGTCACGGGGTCACATCGCCGGCGTCTGATCAGAGAGTGGCTGGCTTCATGACCCAGATACAGGTCAAGCCGGCCGTGCTGAATTCTCATAGTCCTCACATACTTATACTCACATTCGCCAAATTAACCTCCCAGGTGTAGTAAATCTTAACGATTATAAAACATTTATGCTGACTGAAATCCATCTGTGAGCCGGCTCTCATCAGCATGTTGTGCTTTTCACTTACTGTCCCTTATAAACCATCACATGACTCTCTAGATCCTGAGCTTAAACAAAAAGGTAGTGTTCACTGCTGGTAAGGGCATAATAAGAGATGCATTACTTAGGAAAGCAGAAGAGTTGAAGCTTAAATATCAAGTCATAAGGGCATGTCAATCGTCAGAGGTGATCGGGGCTCGGAGAGGCGGAGCCAAGGCAAACCGCGTACTCAGGATGGCCTGGACCTCGTCGGCCGGCAGGGCGGGCTTGGGCTGCCCCCGCTTGTTGTACACGATGCCCGAGATGGAGTGAGACGCCAGGCACTCCCTCTCGTACAGCCCCCGCAGCAGGTCGTTGGTCAGCTTCTGGGCTGTGGTTCCGGTGTTACAGCGCTCCAGCAACTGGGGGGTGATGAACTGCGGACACGGGCAGACGGGGAGTCCCGGGGGCCCCTTAAGCACAGAAAGCGGCCGAGCAAACGGCAGAATCGTATTGCACAGGCGTCGCCCCGACACCGACCACATTTCAGCTGTCAAGGATAAACTTGTTCACCGGCAAAGTTTACAGCAAACGCACAGCAAAACCAAAAAGAAAATGGGACATTTCTTCAGATGGCTGACACAATAAATGTAAATATAAATTAACAACTTTTGTTGCACCACCCATCCATCCATCCATCCATCCATCAATCTATCCATCCCTCCAGTTACTCACAAAGTCCCAGGTGCCAGCGACCACTCTGCTGTCAAAGACACATTTTGAAATGACATGGATGGTGCAAATCACTTTCGCATTAGCATGATTTTACATTAATGTTTAATTTATACCCTGTGGCTCAAGATCACGGATCACAGATACAACTCCAGAATCCTGGAAGGGGATGTACCTCGGAATAGAGTCCGTTCCTCTGGGGATTCTCGTTCGGCTCCGGCTTGTGCTCCAGTGACGAGGCATCTTGTTTCACCCACTGCCCATTTAGCAGCGCTGGCATCAGTGCCTCTCCCTCCACGGCTCCGGCAGCCATGCTGGAAGTTTTTGTGTCGCCGCCTGACCACACCTGGGTTCTCTCGATTAGCGCCTCCAGGTTCCTTGCCAGCTTCCCACACGCTGCGATTGGCCCACAAGCATCTCTGACATATGTTTGACTTTCGTGTCAATTTACAGCCACACTCAAGGTGCTGCCACATCATCTGGCAACCCCACATTAGTGTGCAGTGCAATGCAAATAATCCCAAATTGCCAAATTAACAGACTCTGTGACTCTAAAAGCAGATTTGCTATTTTATTTTTAAACATCAGTTCTTAACTTTGCTCACACAGAGAAAACAATTTTCATGAAGCAAGAATGGGAATGGAGCTCGAGCTGTGTGCAAGCTTGTGACTTGAAAATCTTACAGCTATATAATTCAAATTCACAGCCTAGAGGGATTTCCTTCGACCCAAAGAATTGACATCGTTGCATCTGTAATAACAGCTCTATCTTCACAAGCAGCTATGGAAAACAGAGAATGTGACATATGCAGGAGTCCTGGAGGTCCATCATTATGGGATGGCAGCTGACCTGTAAGGCACCGAATTTGCTCTTTTAAGCTCTCCATCTCCCTCTGCATGCACAGCACCATCGCGACGAGTTCCGCCTTCGAACAGGATTGCAGGTAGTCTGACTCCTGAAATGAGGGAGAATGTCAGGGTCCTTCCTGCAGAAAAGCTACAGTAGGAAAGACTAAAAGACACAAGGTTTCTCTCTCTCTCTCTGTCACACACACACACACACACACGCGCATCACCTTACCTCTGGAGTAGAGTTGCTGTCTGTGATGTGATCCACAGTGGGGCTGTCAAACTCAAACGCCTGCAGGGGTACCAGAGACAAACATCCCAGAATTTCATTTCTCAGTTTTCATCTATGGAGACAGATGGACCAGGAGCTGAGATTCACGTCAAGCTGGCTCTCAACGGCACTGACATTTCAGCAGCTAAATTTTCAGTAACTAAAATGACAGCATTCTAATAACAACAGCAAATCACTGTAGTTACAGACCAGTGAGCTAATTAAACGCAGAAATGAGGGTCTAATTCCCATAAACCTACTGCTTATTGCCTTCATTATTAAAGTGATTCTACACGATTGCAGCAAACAAAGACATGGGTTTAAACAAACTCTAAATCAGCAACTTTTTGGGCAAATGAGCAAATACACTGTGATTGTGAGATCTTCCTGCAAGCACAATATTCTAAATTAGCATGTGTCATTCTTCAATGAGCCGCAGACTGCAGATTAATACTAATTTCTATCCATGAATAAAGTGTCGTCATTGAATCACTCTTGAAAACAGCTAGTGTGCACTCAGACTGAAATCACATTCAGGTGTACATCTGTGGAACCACATACAAGTTCCGCTGTTAGAATTCTTAACAAGGCTTCCAAGCGGCCAAAATTTTCAGCAGACAACTGTTGCTTCAAAGCAGCAGGATCTGGAAGCCTACCTGAAAGATGTGGAGGAAATCTACACAACATCTCCACACTTGAATCCAACTCACCATTGTGATAGTATCATGGTACTATGCAAACTTCACTGTTACAAGCAGTGCAGTTGACTGGCTGTCGATATAGAACTGTATGAAAACATCTGCTAGAATGTGTCACTGCAAATGTAGCGCTTGCAAATGACTTAGTTGAAATGTGTAGAGAGGCAATTCACTGGAAATTAATCAGATGACCTGTTTTTCAAAAAGTTCAGCCTCTGGGGGTGAACTTTTATCCATAAACAATATAGATTTGAGAATGTCTTGTTAATTAGCACTCAAACGGAAATTTCAGTCTGCACACCACTGCATGCTGAACTGTGATTGTGTGTGATGTGTATCTTCACTAAATGTTCCAGGATTCCAGGCTAAAGAAAAGTATGGGTGTTTTTAAAAACTATTTCGGTATTTTTAAAGCTATTTATATCTTAAAGTAAGGCAGCTGTACTTATCTCCAGAAGGCCCCAGATGCTGATAAATCCATATTATTGTGCATATTTTTTGCACTTTATCACAGGAAAGTAGTAAATGGCATATATTTCAAAGATACAGGCACAAACACAAAAGTACAAAACTTCTACGAGAGTAGTTGAAAACTTCACATTAGAAGCAATCTGGAAAAGTTTGAGTAGTCTGTTGTCTGTCACTATAAGACAGACTGAGCCTACACATTCAGAGGCATAGGCAGCAGCTTTTTGGTACAGACGGTACCCTGCCATGCAGAAATGATGCCTCGCCTTTCTTCTGATGTTTACCACGCTTTACCCTATTGTTCTGCCCATCTTTACCATGCATAAATGGAGTCAACCATCGCTGCCCTGGTTTACACTGCTTTACCTCCCCCCTCAACTTCAGCAGTGAGATGACATATTGGAGGCTTTGCGTTGCCTTTTGACGCATATTTGTTACTACAATTAGCAAGAAATAATTAAGGGTCAATCGTATCCCAGTTTTAGACACGATTAAAACAATGATGCACTACGGACATAAACATACAATTATCTAACCAGACGGGGTCTCTCCCTCATATACGGGGAAAAAACGTTGCTTCAAAAATACAATAATAAGCCCAAACCCTCATTTTCAACTTCTGGAGGCCGGTGGCGGATGATGAATTCCCGTCTGCTTTCTCTTTGGCAGGGTACATTTGTTTTCTTCTTTTCTGCAACGCGTGCTGTAAGACAGTTGGTCGGTGTAATTATAATTTATTTGCGCGACAAACAGCCGTTTCCCCAGAATTAACAAAAAAGGAAACACTATTACATACACACAAAACTTTGCCGTGCGGTGTCCTTACGTCGATCGCGTGTCGTTTCGGGTCTCCCTCTTCTTCTTCTTCGTCTTCGTCATCTTCGCGGTCGAGAACCCGTTTAGCTTTTGTTTTCCTTCTCATTTCTCGTCCATTATTTTATTTGCGCGCAGAAAGACTGGCTGCTCCCCCGGCATATTGCACGGTTTACGCGCCCCAAAGCGAAGTCTGCGAGCCTTTTTCGTGTCTCCCTTGGTGCTTTTAGGGAGATCCCCGAATATGTTTCAAAAGAATAGGCGCAAACTACACCGGTCTCGGTTGTCCTACTTAGGGTTACTTCCACGCTCCCCGCAAAGACATATCTTCAGCGGTCCCCCAAAGAAAGAAATTACAGAGAAGGGATTTTGTACAAAATGCACCGTAGCGTAACGTGGCACAGACTTGTGCGCAACACTGTTTTAAGGGAGGGGAGAAACCTAAGGCCATGGGAAAGATGGGTTCATTGTTTTTTTTTAATCGATACTCATTTTTTAGTTTTAATATTTAAAATAAAAACAACATTTCGTGTGTGGTTATGTATGCGCTCTTTGTATTCACGGCGTGTCTGTGTTTTGAGAAAGTCAGATTCGTCACTCATTGCATGGGAGGCGCAGAAAGGCAGCAGACACAAAGGCGAGGACGGGAGACGAGACTCCGGGCATTTACATCGGGGCCGGCTAGCCAGACGGCGGGAAATGGGGAACATTTATTTTCTAATGTAGCTTTACTTGGACACTTAAAGGATTTTTAAATGTCTTTATCATGTTATTCCAAATTATGTTAAATATAAAAACAAATTAAATGAAAAGGAGGGAAATAAGGGTGTCTCCCAGTTGATGAAATCAATCAATCTATCTGTTGTCTGTGAAGTCAGTCAGATTAAGTTGGTTCCTGGCCTTGAACAGATCATCTTAAATAGCTGTTCACCTGCATTAGGCATGATAATAAATCCAGTTATATATTTAAGATTAGAATAAATAATGGTCAGAGGCAAACAGGCTAGGTTATGGTTCCCACTCTTCGTGAATACAAACAAACAAAAAAGACACTTTGAAGTTGCCTAATAATGTCAGCACTTGCAAGGCTGTGATTACATAGTTCTGATAGACAGGTAGGTGTGGTTGAGATTTAAAGCCATTAGAATTATCAAACTTAGGTTAAACAGATTATGGCTTTAAAAGTCACAAAATGGGGGTCAGACAAAGCCAGTGATTTGACCAACTCTGGCGTTAATGGCCATTGGATGTATTTCTATGCAAAAACAGTAAATCTCAGACATCTTATTATATCCACTAACTTATCAAAGGACCCATAGTAGCTGTCAGAGTAATTTTATAATTTTACATAATTTGCATATTGTAAATAGATCTCTAGCATTTCCACTTTTACATATAGATTCCAGTCATCAGTCTTTGATTTCTGTTCCAGAGCAGTGTGAATTGAAATCCAAGACTTTCATCTGTGTGCTGTTACTTTTCAAGTGAAAATCAAACCATGTCCTATGGCCTGCAGGAACAGTGCATTGATTCATTTGAGTGAAGCAACATTGTTTTCATGTTTGAGACTGATAGATAAATAGGCCCATAAAGAAAGAGGTTGGACCTTGGCATGGAGTGGGATTTAATTGACCAGAAGGGATATTAGAGGTGAACTTTGACCCTGAATCCTCTAGGGAGGATTGTAAATTATTGCTCTGCAGAGGAACAGGCCAGATCAGAGGGCGACTGCTGAGGGCAGGCTGCACAGGATAGGTTGTCACTGAAGGACCCACCCACTCCTTCAACTTACTCCATACATATGTCTACTCATAGGCCATCATACTCTGAGGATGGAAAGCTTCTGGAGCAGGGGTGAATTCCCTGTGGATTCTCAGAAGAACAGCATCAGAAATTGGCAAAGCCCACTCAGCGTAATGTGACACATGGAACCTATATTTGTATTCTCATTTTAAATCTGGTTTTGTTTTAAGCATCAGCGTCCAGGGTGGCACGTGGTCCGTTAATCTGGGGCTGTCACGCATGGTCCTGAACTGTTGCTTAGTTTATTTGATGAATTGAAAATAAAACTAGTTTTATGTGTCTTGAGTATGTTCAGATGTGTATAAG
>JABFDZ020000097.1:28468630-28490415 GCA_019775955.2 Pollimyrus isidori
GTGAGTTGTGGTGAAATTGTGAGAAGCCCATTAATCACTGCAATACTGGCTTATAAAACTGATGCATCGTGAGAACAAATATGTAGCACTTTAGCTATTTGTTCCAAAATAAATAATAAATTTAGTTTTTGCTACATTGACAGGATCAGATGAAACATAAGTTTAAGCATGACATTTTATGTTTTATTAAATAGGCAACATTCTAATGTAGAATTGAATAGAAACATTATCCTTCTATTAAATAATATGTATTTATAGATGTACATCTAAATGATGCAGATATAGTGCTGTGCACAGATGCAATACACAGGATTCATGCACAAGACCTGAAAAAAAATCAAGCAAATTGTATTTGATCTTAGTTCTTTTAGGAAAGTTCTTTATGTCAAATTAATTTAGATATTTACTTTATATATCTATAGTAATTAAATAGAAAATTGTTATATATTTGTCTCTATAAAAATTGATTATTTTATAGTGCCAGAATTATTTTTTTCTGGAAATTTTAGATGCAGTACTTTTTGGATGAATCTCAACACTCAGCAAAGTTAACTGCCAACTTAAAATTAAAAGCCAACGTACATCTGAGAGATGCATATGTGTTCTTATTTAGCATTTAGATGTATAAGAATGAAATATTAACTGCTATTTATTATTAACCAGTCACAATTTTATAATATATGCAATGAAACTGCTGAAACATTGTGTAAGTAGGTTGGTTTGGAAGTAACGAAGTAATGTCCAATTATGTGTTTTGTTTATTAATATGTGTGACTACAGTATATCCATCCACAAAGAGAATGATGTGTGTGTGTGTGTGTGTGTGTGTGTGATGTTTGTTATGTGTGTGTGTGTGTGTGTGTGTGTGTGATGTTTGTTATGTGTGTGTGTGGGTAGTGGAAGGTGAATGAGCAGGAGAAAGAAAACCCATTTACATGTGAGTTTATGAGTATCTATGCATGTGTGCAAATCATTAACTACATACTGCACATCAAATAAAGTCACAGTGCAGAGTGACAGATTAAAAGTTTGCATTTGGAGTCAGCTCAAACGTCTGCCATTCTAATCAACCCCCTGCATTTCTAATGCTATGCAGTTTTGTTGTTCCTCATGAATATGCAACACAAATTGTAAAGTATGAAATGCACAAAACCAGATTTAATATGCATGTGACAAGCAAGATCCAATTTTGATGCTGGACTGACAAACAAAGCTGGTCTATTTTTACGTGCTTTAATCTAAAATGATTTGCACGGCTTACAACTCCATAATGTTATCCATTTATGTAGACAGATATTTACTGAAGCAATTCAGATTAGGTGACTTGCCCAATACCTTTCCCTACAATACTAATTGAAACAACACACACACACACACACACATAATGCAGACAGACACACACTCAGTGTGAGGTACATGCATAAGAGATGAATGGAATGGGATGTTATATTGCTTTCCACATATTTATTTAATCTAATTTGCTTTAACCCTAAAGCATCGTTTGACAGATGCAAACTACGGCTGATGACAGTGCCAAATTCTCTCAAATGTAACATCGGTTTGTTAAGATGAAAACAGGAAAACCAGGTGCTTTGCCTATATGTCAGTGGCCTACAGACTAAATCCCGCAACCCAGGCTAAGTGGAAAAAACAGGCAAGTTATGCACAGGCTTGTACCCAGGCTGCAAACTTCACGGAGTGATCAAACTGTGGTAGGTTGCTTTGCAAATATACTCAGGACACCTGTAGTTCAAATATGTGCCCTACCTCAGAAATATAACAGAGCCTGTTAATGATGGTGATAGCCGATTGAAACTCAGCATGTACTTCATTTAAATTTCCACATTTTGGGAGAACATTGGTAACGCAGGAGGGCTCTCTGCTGCAATGACAGTGGCCATAGAGCCAATTAGCTGTACAGCCTGGATTCATGTCTCCCTCTACGTGCCTCCCCTTATTCCACTAAAATGCACAATCACTGCAATGTGCATCGTGTTACTTTTTTAGAATTCTCTTGAGTTCTGCAACACACTATGTTCTGATCTTGATTGTTGTTGTTTTTGTGGATCTCATGGCTCCTCTCACAGGACACATGCCGTTACTAGCTCCTGTGCAGAATGCAAGGGGGCAATTGCGAAAATGGCTACTTTTGTCAACAACAGATCGGTTGGAATGCTTCCGTGTCATGGGGTGATATGACATTCTGACAGAGCAGTCCCCGATCCATGTTGACTCACTTGTCACTTTGAATTAATCCCTTCTTGGTTGCATGTTGAGGTCCAGCACCCTAATAAATGTCATTCTGCTGACGTCTCCTCTAGTACAGGGATGCATTTCATACATCTACAGATTTACAGATTAATAAGTTTCATATGAGTACATATGACTGCAATCACTCACTCTGATAGTTTGTGCCAGGTGGCACACTAAACCATCCAGGAAGCTGGAAGCTTGCACATGTTATAAATGGATAGTGAAACTAACAACAGTACCAATAATGACCTGACACTGACAAATGGGGCGCAGAGTTGGCTTGTAAAGTGACCTGCTGTCCAATCATGGAACTTCCAGGTCAAACACAACCCTGGGGCAGCTGACAAACATCTTTTCAGCATAGGGTTAAATGAAACAGAGCGCTGAGGCAACAGGATTCCTTCGTTAGGAAATTGTACAACTGAGCAGTTTAGTTAGCAAGCACTGTTGTGCTCGCAAGCCATTGATAGAGCCGTAAAAAAAAAAGCTCTCCGAAAAATATATAAATAAATGATCTGCCAGCTCAGCAACACTGGCTCCCAGTGGATCTGTCAGCGATGGCAGTATTTGTCTACAGTAAAACCTTTTGCTTTTTATTTTCACTTTGTTTTGAGCACTTTAATTTGCTTCGTGTCCCATGGGGATTTTGAACTGTACTTTGCCTGACTACATGGTTTGAAATCCCAGGCTTCCGATGTCTCGCTTGTAACAGAGCCATCAGCATGATTGTAGGCAAACGTAGTCTGGCCATGTGTTTAATATTAAACATAATCAGTTCAAATTTTCTTGACAGAGACTGGGTGCTTAAATTTGATAAATAGTCAGGCATTTGTTATTCTTTACTTTCTGAGAAAATGAAAATTAAACACCTCTAAGGCAGATATGATTTTTATTTATTTATGCATACTGCCAGATATGTGGATTGATCATCTACATGTCACATGAAAATGACAGGGTTTACTTTATCGGAAAGAGCACAAATCGTGTTTACACTGACTAAGCTGTATGGGAGGGGAGTCTGGATTTCACTCTTTATAGGAAAAGTACATATAAAGTAAGTGGAATCAATGATTCAGGCCTGAATTTTTATTTTATGGTTTCCCCCTGGCATAAAGCTTCACGTTTTCTCTCATAAGACCCATAGCAGTGAGGTAACATTAATTTAAAATGTGGCCATGTACAAGTTCGCATTACTGCCCTCACAAATCGTTCTGCCTTTAATTATTTGAATTTGATTGTTTTTTTTTTTTGTAAAAAAACTTCTATTCTCTGTCTGTCAGACAAAACTATTAAGCATGGGCAATTGTTTGGTTTTGTTCATTATAGTCATTTAAGCATTCCTGCACATTTTTTGTGGCCTACATTTCAGAAGGACTATAAAAGGTGTATATCATAATATATTTTATCATTTGTTGTGCACATTTTCCTCTGTGTTTTTCTCAGTCTGTGTCAGGGCTCCCAGCGCTGTTTTTGGATCCGGTTGAGAGAGTGAAAAAGTACACCTGCTCATTCTATCAGGTGAAAAATTACTACACTTAGACTGACTGTACCTCACAATAACAGCAGTCTGACAAGCTACAACTAGGTCATGACAACACTGTGGAAAATTATTATAATATATACATTATAATTTTAAGAATTGTAAAGGTTTAATATTAATCATTTTAAGACTAATACAATGTTGTGGCACTTCATTTATCAAACACCGTCCTGGAGACAAGTGTCCCACTGTGCAATAGAATAATCACTTAAAATTAAAGGTTTAATGGTTTTAAACGTCTGATGAGGAGTTTCTGTTGAGCACTGTAATGTTTAATACCAGGCAATCTGTGTACTGCGGGTTTCTGAAAACATATCTTTTCCAGCTTTGCACACTGGGTGTTATTTTTTCATTTTTTATCATATGATGGGGGGTATGAGAGCCACGAGAGTGTTAATGCTATTAGATTCTGTTTTACCTAATAGACATCAATAACAGTACGGCTTGATATACTTCATACACTTGCCATCGATTCTGCAGTCATAATGGGTGTCTGTTAATCATCATAATTGTTCCAGCAATGATGAGAGATGAAATAAAACACACTTTGTCAAATTTGTGCAGAGTGAAATTAATTGAATTTTTAAAATAAAGTTTGTAAGACAGAAAGGTGAGCAGCTAATCTTGTGCTTGCAGGCTAAGGATGTGTCATAATTCAGCGGCCACAGACGACAGCCTTTGCGTTTACCTCAGTATCTTAATTGATTTAGAGTAATTTTAGGTTTCGCCCTCACATATATCCTGCAGCTTATTAAGTGTACTGTTAAATGTAAAATACCACAGTTATTAAATGGCAGCCATGTCGATTCTTTTTACGAAGATTAGACTTCGGTACCGGTACTGGCAATTTATCAGCTGGGAAAAATTCACTTAGTAATTGTGAGTTTGTGGTGCCATGGTCAATATTGAGGATGGCAAAGTGAATGGTTTATCCCCACTTTATATGCGGGTCACGCAGAATCACCGAGTGAAGACTCTCCAAGTTGCTCCCAATTACTTCTATGTGTCCTTAGGAAATTCAGCTCCTCAAGATTCTTCACAAAATGGTGACACATTTAATTAGGATTGAAAATGAGCATTTACTGGTAACGGAAAGATAACTTTTTTCCCACGACTGCTGGGAATATATATACTATATACCATACATATATTACATATCAAGAAAATAGTTTATTTTTTATTATCGAACTGACATAGTTACCATTCTGCAAAATGTTTTAACATTCTGCCTACATTTTACGTAGTCTGTTAATCTTTATGTGATATTTTTAAACCAGCTTTTGACTGCCACACATTATTACTATTATAGTAATAACCACAGCAGTCATGATGGTAGTGCTTCTTATCATAATTGTTGTTGTGAGTGCTGCGTCTGCTGTTACCTAATGCCAGATCGTAATCAGGTTTGAGTGGTGTGAGATGTAAGGGGGTATCGGCGCTACAGGGACAGAATCGCATACCATCCAGCTGCCCCTCTGTGAGCATGCACTGACTGTCAGTCTGCAGTTTTGCTCCTGGGATGGTCGGAACAATAAGGAGAAGACCTTGTCATCCATATGCTAAAACAGACTAGACCACAAGTGTCTGTGCCATACAATGCCCCCATCCCCCACTGACAAGGTGACATAAGAAAGCATGTCCCCCTAGGCAGATGGGGGGGGGCTAATGTGGCCTACACTCGCCTCCAGCTGTACGATTCCTGGCCCCAAGAACCCCCAGCTGCAGCAGTTGCTATGACAGCGTTGTGTTTCTTGGGCCTGTGACTCCAGCTTTTTGTGGGCCAGCTTTTAATTCTTGCCTGTTCAGGCCCTTAGGCTCCCCCCTCCCCACTCCTCAGTCTCTACACCAGGGTATCCTCAGGGCCCAAGCGATGACATTGTTGCTCCTCCTCACTTCTGCGACAGCACTGATGCAATCCTACAAAATGTTTGTTTACTTACCGTCCAACCTCGTTGCATTATAAACAGGTTTGCCAACACACACATATCTGGCATGACACTCACGCTTTCAGACTCTCACGCTCATGCAGGGAATCTTACGACAAAACTATATTATTTCATTATAGACCTAAAATTAGCTACATCGAAAGCTTTGTTTGCTGTCTTCAAATCGAATTCAAAATGTCACGCCAGTTGGCTGACCAGAGTTAGCAACCCTGCATAAATGTTTTGGTACAAAACATGCATATTAATAAACTTAGTTGGAACTACAACACAGACAAATTCTAACCTATGTCATAACCTTAGACAAATTCTAACATAACGTTTAATTATAAATGTTAAAAAACAGAATATGTCTCAAAATACCTGCCACCATAAAACTAAATTCAAATAAAACCTGAAATCTGTTTTTCAGACACATCATTTTAATATACGTATTATGTTCTGAAACGTTGGAACAACAGTTTCAGGCTATACTGGTATGCCATCTGGTGGAATAAATCGACATTACATTTATATTGATAGCCGTTTTAAAAAGGATTTTACTTTACTCGATATGCCTTACATATGACAAAATACTTATACATATTTGAAAATCTGGTACGAAATTGGAAGCATGAAATAGGAATTTACTTTTTGAATTGTAAAAATATATATTAAATGTAAAATAACGTACCAATTTATAAAGATTAATCTGACTTGCTGTACGTGTAATGTATAAAGAAAAAACGTTTAAGCAAAGAATTTTAACATTTCGTTTTTATTTGAAGCTACATGTTTTTGGTAGCTGAAATAAATATCATAATGAGACTGTTAAAAATATAAAGAAATGCAGTGATAAATTAGAGGTAATTTCATACGCCCAGGAATCGTAGATATTTCATAGACTGATAATTATAACTAGTAATTATGTATTTCCTTTCCTTCAGCAAAAACCTATTATTACATATGTACATTGCATCTCGAATATATCTGCAGTTAAATATGACTAATTAAAATTCCATTTTCTTTTTTCCCCTAAAAATTTACATCTCCTCGTTTAAACCGATCTACTTGTATTTACCGAGAACATACGGAATCTTTATTATGAAAATAAAGAGAGATCGTTTTTAATTTAGTAGACTTTGGCCTGCCTTATTGCAGCTCATGACTGTGTTCACGGGCTACGCCTGCGTTAACATTTATTTGTTTAGAAACGGCCATCATTTATAACCAGCAGTGTCTGTCAAGCAGATGGCGATATTGAAGCACGCCAAACAGGCTGCGTGTTTATTTGAAATAGGGCATGCACTGCGACGGAGAAATATCCCGAAGGCCATGTGTTCCTCACGACACTGATTACGGATGCTTTAGGCAATGAGCCCCAGCTTTGACAAGATGCAGACGTCGGCAGTGCCTTTTTTCAGTCTGGGCCAGTCGTGCTTACTTTTAGGGGTTCACGTGTAGGTTAGGCCAGGCTGGAAAGTAGGCTATAGTCTAACGCCTAACTCAGACGTTTTCATAAACCTTGCGTGGCAAGGACCGTGATATGATATAACGTATTAAATCTTGACGCATACACACACGGGCGCGTCAGTAATCAGTTTAAGGAATATATTGCCGTTAGAAAAGGAATATCACTTCTAAAAATTAATTTGAAGTTGTAAATGTAGACACATAACGTATGTGGCGTTGAATTGTATTTGATTTTCAGGCTATTGCACTTGTGTCCCATCATAGCACCGCCCCCCGCACACGCGCACGCGCACACACACACACACACACACACACACACACACACACAGAGATTCGATTGCTTAGTTGGGCGATGACATCATTTTCTTTCTAGCCAATAAACTGAATGACCATCTGTCAATGTCACATAGTAGACCAATCCCGTGGAGCCATGGGACTTCGGTTCTGTCCAATAGTGTAAAGGCTGTGTTTGGCACACGCTTATAAATACCAAAGAAGCGACACGCCTGACTTAAGTCTGGGAAGCACATTAGGAAGGTCTGATGCTTATTGTGAGCTGCTAATTTGTTCCAGATTAGACACATGTATGCCGTCATAAAAATTAAATTGTGTTGAAATAAACTAATTTCAAAAATTACAATTATTAAATGCATTTGATTCACACTGGTCAAGTGGTTTTAAAGTTCCCCTGGGATCTTAGTAAAGATCTGCTGTACACATTTTCAAGTGTGTCTTAGAATGTTTCACACTAGTTTGACGCCCATTTACAACTTCGTGAAAGGGGAATACTTCGCAAAAGAGTGAGACTGATTAAGTTAATGCCAGAATTCAGCGATTTAATTAAGAATTATTTTATTCACGTGGTTAATTGTTTTCACAAAATCTTAATAAAAAACGGACGGGCTTGTCATATCTTCGCATTTACTACACCAACGCAACTATTCTATTTGGAAGGAAAATGGCAATTTTTTTTTTGCAAATGGCCTCTTTCCTCTTCCCAATCCCAAAGATTGGCTCATGATAACGACAAAAGCATTCATTTGCACTGTAAATATTTTATGTTGTATACAATATAAAACTTTTTTATAAACAATCCATCCGTTCAGTATTTGCAGAGACTTGGACAACTAGTATCGCTGTAACCCGGCCATGGACCAAAATATTTGAAACCTATTTTCACATTTGCACAGTTTTAATGCACGCTAACAGTTATTTTAGAGTATTATCGTTAAAGAACCATCATTGAAATGGCAGCTCAATGCAGGAGTATACACATAGGTCGTAGGTTACCACAGATAAGGCACGTGGCTGGGGATATCTCACCACCTGCCCATTCACATGAACTTTATGGTATTGAGTGCCCTTTTTAAACCTTTTGAGCACCTACCCCTGAAAACCTACCCCTGCACTGCCCTGTCACAGAATATGGGAATATGGATAAAGCGGCATTTGCCGTGATTAGGGGTCAGGAAAGTCATTCACACATGAAACGCTTTTAGAGGTACATATTTACGGGATTTATAAATATTTAATATATAATATACTAAACCCAAATTAAAACTGATGATGGTGTCACCGACCCCCTAGAACCAGTTTAATCTGCAGTCGATTTTTGGTCATCGTAATATCCCTAATGTTGACGGTAGGGGGCGTAAAGGAATCATAATTAATTGTATCTCGCGTATGTTTCAGGACCACATTGAAGAAATAGACGATAGCATTATCATTCGCATTTCCACACACATACTTAAATATTACCCTTAATAATGGGTTTTAATACCTAAAGAAATGCCGCCAATTTTACTTTTGAAATCATATGGAGATTTGGAAAATGCCGTTATGTAATAAGTTAGGGAGGCATGCAGTTTCGGCTGGGTAAGGGGTGAAGTTGTGCCAGGAGAGGGCGTCATGGGGGGGGCAGCTAAAGACATTTTTTTCCCGAGCATATTACGTAAATATATTGCTGGTTAAATATATAGTGTACATATATTTTTTCTGAATGATAAGTTAGTCTTTGATTTATTAAAGTATTAACAAGGCATTAACAAAGAATTTGCTGCGTAATAATATGATGCTTTTAATCAAAACATTTTCTCTTTGTTAAACGTCATCGTGAACATGTTAACTAAACACCTTTCCCATACACGTAGGGCGTATTTAGGGGTATTAATTTGGGTGTTGACGTAAAAACATTCATATTCGTGTGTCATTTAAAACAATTAATACTTTCTCCTTAGTGACATTTTTTTAAAAAATTCTCCCTCTTAAACAACTAGTGGTTTGGTGGACAGTGTATGAAGTTATTTCTTTTTGAGGTGCTCATTGAAAACTTATTGAAACTAATAAATCACAGCGAGGGAAGATCAATACACATTTATTTCAAAGCAAGACACATTATGAACTGACGTTGTATTTTTCAAATTATATATAATTATATTTGTATTTGTACTTATTGAGATCATAAAAGTACCAGTAGCCTACTGCCACCCTGTCCAGGACATTCGCCTCACTTGTGTCTTTTGCTGCCTCGAGGATGTTCCAGGTTCACTGCTATTCTGTACTGGATAAGCGGTATAGAGTTTCACTGGAAATATAATTAGGCTACTGTTTATGAATTGTTATACGCCATAAATTTATGTGTTTTCGGTGGCACGTATTATGGGAAAATAAATTTAGACACATTAACCTCTTTACAGTACGCCTTGTCCTGAAATATTTTTTTCTGTTTAAAGTCACCGTCGTGTTACTAAAAATGCTATGTTAAATCCCGATATCTCTTACGTCTATTGTGTATGCCTTGACTACGTTTACGTATCCCCGCCTTGTATACGTGGTGATTATTGTGATTACAGTGTAAATGAAATGTTTTCTGCTTCCCTTGACCATTTAATATATCTAGGCCTATATTTTGATGTTATAATATCATAAAAATATTTCGAATTCATTTTCTTGATGCTATTATAGTCGTTTCCATTTAAGATGTTTTACTCATGTTTGAAAATCAACGAGCGTGAGTAGCGCAAGCAGAAATCACCTTTGCTCCAGCAGTTCATGATTAAGCTTTATGGCCACCAGGTGGCGCGGTAATTCTTTTTTCAGCGCTGCCACTTCGTTCTGAAATAGTCAAAGGGCCTAAATTACTTGGGGCCTAGCAGCATAGCTGCTGGATCCATTTGTTTTTACAACAACAACAAAAACGAAATAATAATAATAATAATAACATTACTTTATTATTATTATTAATTATTATTATTATTGAACTAGTATATTAGACCCCGAAACCCTGATCATGATAAACTGATGGAAGATGGATAATATGTTCTCTTGTGTCGCCGGGGTCCGTATATCCAAATTTAATAACAAAATGCCAACGACAATGGAGACGTACAGTACTGTTCAACCAACTGCAAGTCAAACGTGAGCGTTAATACATGGAACGTTTACGGAAAGTCGTCACGTTTGGCATTTATCTTGGCATTTTTGCTTGTACATTTACAGAATTTTTGAAATAGCATTTAAGCCCTAAGGAACTCGAGAATGATAAAATGCAACCATAATATTCTATTGTAATATAAAATAATAATAATCATCCAAAGCTATGAAACCGTGTGTTACCCGATTATACGAACGAAAATCCAGTGAAACCAAGATAGGTTGGTAAAAATTAAGAAATTCAAATTCGCTTTTACTGAAATACATTAATATGATCTTTTCCTAACACGTCAGGTCGTTATTATATGACACAGTAAGAACCAATAGATTAAAGTAGTATTTATAATAAATAATCTTCACGTTTTATTTTAGTGTGTTGCAATTATGCATATGTAATTGATAAGAATAAATGTTTTTAACATAATTTAAATGAACGCAATATTGTGGAAAACAACGAATATTTAAGGTTTATGCTTAGCATTCTTTGCCCATGGCACCAATAATATTTTAAATAATAATTTTGTGATATCCAATATAATATTTAAATATTATTTTACATTTAAACAATATAGTTTGGAAATATTCATTTTTACACAACGTATTATTTTTTTCTCATGTGTGGGAGAGGGAGTTAAAATTTATAAACATTACTCAACAGGTCTTTCAGTGATAAGTAGCGTTCGATGATATGGGTAAGGTCTGCCTCAGTGTTGTCAAAACTCCGCCCATTGTGGGAGCTATCGTATCGTTGACCCCGCTTCCATCTAAGACGCATCGTATAGGTTCTTTGTTAGAGGAGGAGACTACGTTACGTGTCGAAATCACGTCATTACTATACCAATCAAAATAATGGCCAGCTTTCCCCTCCTTCAAATATGCAAAAATATAGAAGGATCATTACCATATCAATGGCACATGAAGGAAAAATGATTGGTTGGAATAGATTGCTTTTCGTAGATCTACACCGATTATAACTTTATGTATACCGTTTCAGAAATCAAAACGTAATTCTGCATTTAAAATAATTTAACAGCAGCTATTTTAGCCATAAAGCACGGAAACCAAGGCAAAAATACACCGACAACTACATATGAAATCGGTTGCATTTACAAGAAAACCTCTTTATTCAAAGCTATTAAATTTTAAATTACCCCCAAAGAAGATCTAATAACGTTATATTAAAAACAATCACTGTTACATTAATGCCAGGTCTATGTGCGATTCTCTAAGCATTTAACTAACAAATATTGACTGACACTCAATATTTGCTTGTTTTTTAGCTAAAAAAATCTAAAAGTAGAAATTGGTTATATATAAATGAAAGTAGTGGTAAGACTTAGTTCTGATCAGCACTCCGTTAGTGATCTTAATAAGGTAGTTTATTTCAACATACACAGTCGAATTAGGCTAGCTGTATGTAACATTCGGTAATAAATGACTGTAACAGTTTTGGCATAAAAAATGAATAGGGGAAAAAAAAATCACAAGAAATAGCTGAACCTGTGACTGGAACACAGAAATTTATATAGCTTGCTTCAACAAATCTTTGCTACTCGGTTATATACTATAATATGAAATACATACGCAGCCCCAATAAATGCACATAAAAGCGAAGGCACACACATTTTTATTGCACGACGAATTAGAGCCAGTTCTGTTCCACGTTTACTTCAGTATCGACCATTTGATTTGTTCCTTCGCGGACTGCAACACCTGAAAAAAATACGTATATTTTAATAATAAATCAAACAAAAACGCTAGTATTGGCATTTTAATATTTATTGTCGATATGATATTCAGCATTGTTTCAATAGTTTACTGACGTGTGGTAAAGCAAGTGGCCTGAAGATGGCACTGCGCTTCTAATAATTGGTGAGCAGTTAGATTGCTTCACTAGGTGGCTTACGCCTTCGGAAATATAACACATTCAAGCTACAACTCTCAAAAGAATATTAAAATCGTTTTAATTATTTTAATTATCGTTTTAACCTAGACTGAAATGTAGCTATATCAGAGTTCATTGTCAAATGTTATCTGATGTGCATTTTCTTAATCTTTTAGAATTGTTTCTAATATTTCTATTAATATGTGAATCACCTTTATAATTCATAATTTAACCAAAATATATACCTCACTTAATATAAATATTGTATTATAGCATCAGTTAGTATCTGTTTAAAATGAAATGACTTCTATTCTCAAGTAATGACACAAAAATGTAATAAAATAGTTGATGTAATAGCACTTGCTTGGAGTTACAAACGAGCTGGCAGGTTAATTGGCAAAATAACCAATATCACTATATTTTATGCAGAAATGAAGGTTCCATTTTTCAATTTAAAACTAAATTAAGACAAAAACAGAGAAAACATCATCAGCTTTCATTGCATTTCCTTTCACATCTAATAACTAATATTGCATGCTGAAATTAACTCTTTATGAATATAGTAACTGCATATCATGCAGTACAATAAAGTTTTGTAGGCTACATTCTGTCTTGCAAAATTAAATACACCTTTGCACAACATTTTATTGCTTAAAATATGTCCCGAAAACAACACAATTTCAATTCATTTTCTTTCAGTGTTGTCAGAAATGAACCACAAGGGAGAGAAACGCAATACAGTGGTACCTTGGTTCTCGAACTTAATCAGTTCCCGGACTTCAGATCAAATCCTGAATAGTTCGAGTTCTGATCAAATTTTTCCCATAAGAAATAACGGAAAACCAATTAATTGGTTCCCGGCCAGCCAAAATTACACATAAACATGTTTTTTAAGCATTTAAACACAAAATGAACAGGACAAACCAAGAAGAGCATTTTTTTCTTAATGGCTTCCAAAACAATAAAGATCTTATCCCAACATTACCCCTGTCCTGCCCCAATTGTCTGCTCCTTCCGTGTGCCATGACCCCTCATTAACCTTGTGTGGGATCCCCATGTGATCAACTGTTTCTGGTTGCTGTCACTAGTCCTCTGTATTAAGTCTGCGTTTCAGTTTGTTTCCCCAGTCCAGTCATTGGGTGCGGTCGACTTGCTTATAGTGCTGGCTTAAAGTAACACATTCTGATCCTGACGCAATGCATTACGGGTAAATGCTGCTTTATTTGGTTAATCGTCCAGCCTGTGAAGAAACCTTTCAAGTAAGAATTGCATTGTAGTATGACTTATTCCCTGGTGCGTACATTTTATATTAGGTCAGCATTCATGGTTTGACTTTTGATATTCAGATCGAGTTCTAGGTCAAACTGGTTTGTTTGACTCAAGAAATTCGAGTTCTAGTGAGTTCGAGAACAGAGGTACCACTGTACTCCCAAGATTGTGCTAAGCACAAAGCTAACATATTTTTGTTCTGGCAGATAGAGGGATTGTGAAGGCTCTGATATTAGGTGTGGGTGTGTGTGTGTAGAATCTAGCACAATTAGATTCTACTTGGATGTGATGGATCTCTACTAATCATAAAGGAGGACTTACAGTGGACGTCACTGCCAGTTTCTGTGAAATATGCTGTACAGAAGTTAGATTGTAGGGTTAGTGTCAGAAGACGGAGGAGCCCAAAGGTAATTACAGGTTATGAAAAGCATTCATCAGTGAGTTTACATCCATTGATGCCCAATTACATTCTGGTGACTGCAAAATTGAAAGGAGTTAAGAAACAGTGAGGCAGACTTTGGCTAGCAAATGCAACGATTAATTATAATGCATACATATACATACACACACACACACACACACAGCAGGAGATATGGAAGAAAAGCAATTTAATGTGGTTAGGTAACAAAAAAACCAGGTAAAAAAAAAAAAGCATCAACCTGTGATTTTGAAAGGCAAACTTTTTTACAAGATGAAAACAGTAACCTAGGAATCACATCCATTAGGAGCCAGTGATGAATGAGACTCTGCATAAGTGGTTGGAAGCTAATATTGACCATACAGGGTCATAAAGAGGCTCGACAGTTAGCACTGCAGCCTCAGAGCCCCAGGTTGGGGGATGGACTCCCACCACTGGCTTAGCGTCTATGGAGGTTGCATATTCTCTCTATGGTCACATGCATTTACTACAAACACTCAGGACTCTGCGCATTTCTTGGAACTGGCACAGGGCTCACCTTGACTCACCGCCAGAGGATGAATGAGTAATATTGGTCAAACTCAAAGTAGAAAGCTCACAGTACGTTTGGAGTTGGATAAAAACTGTTCAAGTAATCTTTTGGTTTCTGCCATCTGCTTATTCATAAATTTCAATAAATCGCTTATCAGGTTAAGGAGACAACCCCTCCCCAATTTGAGCAACTGGCCCTTGAAAAGTTTGCACCTGTTACTGATCACTTATCTTCAGTAGGCTGAACTCGCATACTAAGGATGGCAGATTGGAAATCAAAACCGGGGACAATGACAATGGTCGTATGACAAGTAGCAAGTTCAAAAAATAATTGTGCCAAAAGTATTAATCAAAAATTTGAAAACCACTAGCAAATCATTAAGTGAAAATATGTTTTCCAAATATCAAAAAAGTCGAATAAAATCATCTTTTCCTTGTCTAATTTGTTTTGCTTCTGGAATGTTTGTCTTTGCGTTTGAATTTTTTTTTTTGCTTCTGGCACTGTTTTGCTTTTTGGCACCGTTTTAACAGGTGGGCGGGCCTTAGCAGCTTACACTTCTATTGGCCAGCTGGAATTTGGAGCGAACACACCTTTAACCATCTGAGCATGCCCGCTCCATGATGCTTCAGAACATCGCAACATGGCGGGAAGCCCCAGAGCCAGTTTACAGCATGGAATTGCATCTTTGTAGTTATATTAAAGTGTATTTTTATTAGGAATTGGTGTATGCAACGCATATTTCGCGTTCATAAAATGTCACCAACCCATCCAGTTCAGCTGTAAGGTGTGATTCAGGCAGTGCACCATGGGACAAATGTACCGCAGCTGAATTGCTTGATTACGTGTTTCGTCACATTTAATGCATTAAGCTTTAGTGTGATGGCCCAAAGCCATGTAATATGGATACAGTGTACTAATTAATAACTGTTAGAGACAAAGTTATTCTGAAAGTGTGAGGGGTGTACATTGTTCTCTAGGTTCCCCTGATCAAAGCTTTAGCTAGAAACTTCCCTGGTCAGCACATTGGTGGAATTGCAAAAATTACTGAACTGGATAGGTTATGAACGCGAAATATGTGTTGCCGATTCCTAATAAAAGTTAACCATCATAGAACTACAAAGATGCAATTCCATGCTGTAAACTGGCTCTGGGGCTTCCCGCCATGTTGCGATGTTCTGAAGCATCATGGAGCGGGCGTGCTCAGATGGTTAAAGGTGTGTTCACTCCAAATTCCAGCTGGCCAATAGAAGTGTAAGCTGCTAAGGCCCACCCACCTGTTAAAACAATGCCAAAAGTCATAATAATAATAAAAAAAAAATTAGAGAAGAATGAAAAGAAAAAAGATTTTATTTGACTTTTTTGATATTTTCATTCTGATACTTAATTATTTGCTTGCAGTTTTCAAAATTTTGATTAATACCTTTGGCACAAAATTAACTCCATGTGTATTTAATAAATATACAAGGGAAGATAAAATCTTCCTACCTGAGCTACACTTTGCTCTGACAAGGGGTTTTCATCCACCTAGAACAAGAGAAAAGACAGATGGAAAAGGCTGCCAGTCACATATGAATGGACCACAACCACATACATTCATACACAGATAAAAAGGGTAACACTATTATTATTTATCTTCTTATAAAATGTTCTATAGTTATTTGTAATTGTGGTTTACATGGACTAACTCCTGGAAATAACATCAGCAGGCTGTACAGGTGTAGGACCACTCAGATAGAAAAAAAACACAAAACAGGAAAAATAGGATACAAGATGCAGTCAACCATTTAGAAGCAGTCCAGACAAAACAACATGGTTGTGAGGTAAGACAAACCTAGTTTCTCCACATTGATGATTTTCACAGGCAGTTGTCTAACATTCTTTTCTTTGGACAAGTATTGTTTGGCAATTATAGTTAAATATTAGATTACTGGTATTAAAAAGCTGAATGTTACATTGTACAGTTAAAGAATAAAAGTGCATACAGCCATAAACGTATCGGCACACAGCATCACACAAGCAAGCCTTGCTTTTATTTCAATTTGCGCATTCTTTTGGTGTTTTAGTTTTTGACCAACCAAAAATACAAACCACACCAGCAATGGAAAGTTCAGGTCCAGAAAGTAAACATCTAGACTAGATTTTGTTTGAACCAACCAGGGGTGCGTTTTCCGAACAACGATGTAAGTTAGCATTAACGATGCATCGTACTCTGGTGGTTCAAACTAACCAACATGCGAACAATGACTGTTTCCCAATACCGTCGTATTCGGACCATATTAGTTAGTTGGGACTTCCGTAGTTAAAACTACAATGGTTCCAGCGCTGGTTGGTCAGACTCACGGCGAGTCGTGCGCAATAATTAATCTACTTTCACAGCCGGTCATGTACAAAAACTCACGAACTGTGTAAAATATATAATAATCACACACACAAATACATATATATATGAAAATTTGTGTCATCGATTTGTGTCAGTCACATAACGCCAATAACATGAAAAATATGAATCGCGCCAAAATAATGCAACGATTCCTGGAGTGGTAAACAGAAGAACTTTTAGCTATGACACTACATTTTGTGAAAGATGCTCCATCTGCAATTACATTGATTGCAGTTCATTGTGCTTCAGTCACACTACGACCACTTACAAATGCCTGGTCCGACGTTGTCGCTTACAGAATGTTAGTGGCTGACTGGAATACACAGGTGTGTGTAATATCCAAACATTACAGACGTCATCTCCAGAGTACAAAGGCATGGATTTGTATCTGACCGCTGTAGTGTCATTCTACTCTTCCATTATGGCAATGACCGCTGTCAGTGAATAAGGAGTATTTCATCAAAATGTTGTACTCTTTTCTAAGGCGACTGCTGTCCCTCTTACAGTAAGTTGTGTGTAATGAAGAAACTGCACAACACCCAATGGCAATGCTCTGCATAGGGCTACAAATACACACATGTACACATACAAGGGATAATCATTTATTATTATCATTTTTGGGTTTTATTATTTTCTTTTTATTTTATTAATGTTTTTTTATTATTATTTCTCCTTTTTTCCCTATATATATGCGAAGTGTACTATATGGCACACAACATCCTTTACCAAGTACTACACACTAACTGCATTTGCCACTACAGGGGTGGGCAATCTTATCCAGAATGGGCTGGTGTGTTTGCAAGTTTTCATTCATTTCCATGCATTTGTGCGAACTCTTCATTCGGTCAGTCCTCCTACTCTAAGCACGGAGTTGCAGCGAAAAGCTGTGTGCTTAATGGCCCTTTCTGAATGAAATTAGCCACCCCTGTGCTAATTAATACTTTGCAGTCTGAGATTTGTCCCTATTGCTCACTAGACAGTTACCGTACTTATGACCAGAGACCCACACAACAATTACATTTGAAACTACATTTTCAGACAACTTCACATTATATGTAATCACACAGCTAAATTATTCCTTATTAGGTATTAAAGATTATTACATATCTTACATACATGGTGATTATACCCTTATTAGACTGCATTTTCCACCATCGCTGACAAATTTACCCGGAACTATGCTTCTAATTACAGCTTGCGAGCTGTAGTTCGAACTACACAATTTAACGACAGTGTTTGCGAATGTTCGTTTGAACTATGGTTTTGAGAAACACCTGCGTCGTTTAACGATGCATTGTACTACATAAGTCCACAGTATCGTTACCTCTGTAGTTCAAACTATGTTTTCATGAAATACCTATGTCATACTTACATAGTTCGAACGATGGAAGTTGCTTATGCAGTTTGCATGTAGTGGTTTTGGGAAACGCACCCCAGTTGAGTATAAAGAGTCACAGCCATAGAGTACTCAACTGGTTGATTGAAACAAAATCTTGGTGAGGATGTTTACTTTCTGGACCTGAATTATTCAGCTCTGAAGCACACTATCAACTCTGAAAATGCATTCATTTGATATTAACGTTACAGAAAACCCACAAAGAGTGACTGAGTTACCATGGCCCTTTAGTGGCTCACATGCCATTACCTGCTCTAACCTCCCCTCGCTTTTCTTGCTGCCTCTCATTGGCTATGCATTCTGGCTCTTGTCCCCTTGGCCCTCAGTGTTACCAGTGATGTAATCAAAGAGGACAAAGCCATAAGCTGGCTCAGAAACAGTCTGGTGTATGGAGATGGACAGAGGTTATTGGGGAGGCCCATTGGTCCAGAGACATACGAAGGAAAACAGAAAAGTAAGCAAATAGGGCAGAGACCAAAAGGGGATGGAGTTTTGCCTGGACATGGTTGCTGCCAGCCTATGCTACTCAGACTAGCAGCAACGCTGGTTCACGTTCCACAATATAGTGTACAGTCATTTAGAAAATTACATTGCTTACAAAGCAGTTTTGGGGACTATTACTTTGTCCCTCATTGTAGAATATACTTCAAATACTTTCAAGAAAATGAAACAGAAAACTCAAAAATGCCTAATTTAGATTCATATGGTGCATAGGAGGACACATGACTATAGTTTATTGTTTGCTCTATACAAAACAAACACTTTTACAGACAAAACAAAATCATAAATCAGGCAACAAAAATTTTTGAAATATTGAAGTATTTATACAGCTCCAGAAAAATTAAGAGATCAGAGCAAAGTTTCACTCATTTCTTAGTTTATGGCTATGAGTCTATATAAAATATGTATTTTTTCCCCAGCCTGGCTCTTTGCTATTTCTCATTGATGAAGGGCTTTTTTCTTGTTTTATGGGTCTTCAGTGCTATCTCTAGGAAGTTCTTAGGAACTGTCCTAGCAGTGCACTTCACACTTCTTAATGTTTCCTATTCTTTTTGAAGGTCACTTGAGGTCATCCTACGATTCACGAGAAACTGTCAGATAAGTTGACTGTCATCCCAACCATTATGAAGTCACCTCCCTCTTCTACCTGGCTGGTGTTCGGTTGCTCACTGTGTATTCTGTGTGTTTTGTTTCACGTTGTTCTTGTGTATTGCTCTCTGAGAAACTCTTTGAGCCTGGAACTCAGCGTAGCCTTCAACCACCAGAACCAGGATTAAAACATGCAGATTCTTTTAAAAAACATGGAGTGGTCTCGTAATTTTTTTCACTGCTGTATTGGTTATTTCATTTATATGTTTTAAAGTTACAGTAGTACCATATTACGAAATAAAACAACTTTATTTTTGCACAGGACTGGACAATAGTAAGGCAGTTTTGTATCACTTACTCTGTAATTGACCTTCTGAATGACTTGTTGTGGATCACTCTCCAAGATTATCCTGGCAGCAAACAGTATCCAACAATCAGACAAAGACTTTGGATCACGAGCATAACATAATTCTTATTCCATGCAAATGCATCTCTCCCTTTCAAATACTTCCACATTTCTCCACTTACCCTCCGTCAATGATTTCATCCACCACAAGGTACACACCGTCCAGGTTGTCTAAAAGATACCTCTTTTCCACATTCTTTCTGAAAGAGGGATATGAGACAGTCATTTTTATGCCACCTTATAATACTCCATAAAATCATAATATCATCACCACAGAGGTGAGCCAGGGCCCATCATTGGAAGTACAGGGTACAAGATAGGGGTTACCCATTCACCGAGTCGCAATTCATCATCTACAGGCCTTATAACCGCAGGAAGAAACGGGAAAACCAAGATGAATCCAGCATAACATAGGCAGGACATGGAAACTTCGTACAGAGAAACTAATTTTAAGTACTAGTCCCACAGGCTACATTATTAACCACTGAGCCACTATTTTTTTTTTTTTTATTCAAATTATATTATCCTTTCATTCAGCGCTTCATTCGTTCATTCATTTATTTTCCATAACCACATGTCCTATGCTGGGTGCAAAGCAGGCAATAAACCAAGAGAGATCTCCAATCCATAGCAGGGCACATACATCACTTGCATCTACAGACAATATGGCGACTCCAATTCACCTCAGCGTCTTTTTAGATTGTGGGGGAAAACTACAGCACTTGTAGGAGACTCCGCAATTACACAGGGAAAACATGCAAACTCCACATTACTTTACCTATATAATTTCTAATTCATATGTTTACAGTCTTGTTTTAAACAGTGGACTCGAAATATATATCATTGTGGCCAGGAACCGAATGCCACGTAGGAGGAGCAATGTCAGGTAGGAGTCCGAAGGGCAATGTCAGGTAGGAGTCGGAAGGGCAATGTCAGGTAGGAAATGCAATGTGGGAATTTATCATTTGATACCCCAACCTGAACCTCAACCCTAACCACAAACCCCTCCTACTCGACTTTGCCCCTACTACTCCTACTCGACATTGCCCCTCCTACTCCTACTCGACATTGCCCATTCTACTCGACACTCGGGTCCCGGCTGGAGCGATATATACTTCAACTGGGCAGGTTGTACAGAGCAGTTCAGAAACACAACAAGATTAAGGGTTAAGCAAGTGCCAGTCAAACATTATAAGGCAGAAAATAATGTGGTAATAGGTGACAGAAATATGACAGTTCTGTGTCATTATTCTACTTTTATACAGATGAGTGGAAATGATTCTAGCAATTATACAAAAAATAATCACGGACAGCTCAAATTACTACAATCTATGAAAGCTTTTCTCAGTGGCAAAACAGAGAGATGGGTTGTTGCCACCCACTAGTACTTTTCATTGCACTAGTTTCTATGGAAACAGCATCAGCAACAATCTATACAACTGAGAAGTGCTGCCTCATCATTAATATTAACTATGCAGGCCAAAACAGCATTTAAAGTTTGACTGGGTACTCTTTAAGGTGTTTTTTTTAAAACATAGCTATTTGTTTGTGCAGACAATAAGAATCCATTCATTCATAATAACACGACTTACATATTTTACAGGGATTTTTATGTTGGCTTAGCTGCTTTTATAAATTTCATATTGCTTCTGCAAGACTATTTTTGAAATTTTGCAGTTAACATAATTGAATTGTACTTAATTGTGTCATAATAGGGGCGGCATGGTGGTGCAGTGGTTAGCACTGTTGCCTCACACCTCTGGGACCTGGGTTCGAGTCTCCGCCTGGGC
>JABFDZ020000097.1:28490515-28504602 GCA_019775955.2 Pollimyrus isidori
GGATAGGCTCCGGACCCCCCGCGACCCAGTAAGGATAAGCGGTTTGGATAATGGATGGCTGGATGTGTCATAATATGCACGGATTGCTCCCATGGTTTACACTGTACATCTATGAATTTTTACGGCATTTAGGTGGAATGTTTATAGTCTTATAATGTTTTAAGCAGTGGACTTAAAATGTGTAGAAGATACAGCTCACACACAGCACTTACCGCAGGATCTGACTGAGTGTATCAAATAGGCAATTTAAAACCATCATCAGCATCAGCTACAAAACAAAGGGGGGGGGGGGGGGGAGAGAGAGAGAGAGAGTCAATTTTGAATGTACATCTATACGACCAAGGTGAATATATTTGTGTTCATGTTTACAGCATACTGATCACATCCTCCTCTTATTTTACTGATAACAATAAACTTGAAAACACACCTCATTTTCCTGGGCACTCCCCACCACGTAGAAGAAGAGGTCAACACTACATTTATATACAATAGTCAAGCCCTCCAAGAATGCTATCTCATCTGTCAAAGGAATGAAATGGAAAAAGATAGCGGGATTTCATCAGTTTGCCACCAAAATGACATTTTTGTGTTTGTGTGGTGTGTGCGTGTGTGTGTGCGTGCGTATCTACAGTATGTGTCCGTGTGCACGTGTCTGTGTTCCAGAGAATCACTGGATTGTTCAAAACATAAAGAGAATAGAGATACATTCTTCATCCCCACGGGTAAACCTTCAACTATCCCATGCAACTCTCCATGCAACACACAGGCTGTGGTAAAATAATATCACCCATGTCCTTTTTCTAACCACTTTTCCTTGACATTGATAAAAAATAAATGTCATGAGTTGAAGGAAAAGGTAAGAAGAAAAAATTATAAGGACCTATGAAAATAGAACCACGATTCTAAGGCAGTTCGGCTGCACTTGCACTATGCAGTCATGTGACGGCGGATGTCACTGAATCCAAAAGTCTCCGAAAATACAAAAACCGCATCTTTGCACCATGTGTTCTTACTGTGTTGTTTTATGCGGCTGTATAAACGTGGGCAACACTGTGAAAAATATTACTTCATTACCAAGGTTGGAATTGAAATTTTCAAAGGAATTTCAAATGAAATGATCGCCACAATGACATAGGTTGTTCACGCTGTCCTTCTGCTCGACACTAAGCGACAACCATCCCAAATACTGTATGAAGATAATTATTAAATTATGCAATGTAGGCCTAACATGACATGCCTTTAAATCCACTACATATAATCATTTTTCAGTTTCAAACACGTTGAATTAAAAGCTGACTAAAAACATCTTATATCCCGTTTTCATGAAGGACAGACTTCTGTGTTAGGGTTAATATGCTCACTATGAACTGTTATCATGTGTACTGATGGTGCAGTTCTTTAAATATTGCTACTCCAGTAAATTGTGGGATGGAATTATCTCCGTAAAGGACGGTTGGCTGTACCCTGTGATAATACAGATGAAAAAGTAAACATTTCAGCATTTTAGAGACATTAAACAGCTCTAATTATGGCTGGCCCACTTTCAGGTCAATTCAACCAGTTAGGAACCCTTCTGAGCAAAAAAAATAAAAGACTATCCGACCGCAGCCACAGACACATATATAAGTGAAAGCAGGCTTGGGGTGTCACAGCACAGGGTGGGCCAGCATCCAGCACAGCTAGAGCATTTGGGGGTCGAGGACCTTTCTCAAGGGCCCAACAGTGACATCACTCTGCCGGCCATGGGAGCTCAATCAGTGACGTGCATTTTATTTCCAAGCTGCCGAACGTAGTCAAAACAATCTCATAGCCAAAATGTCTAAATGCCCTTTTATCGAAAACAAACTGAAACTTTTGGAATTATTGAAGTTCCAGTTCCTTTCAAACATTATTCTGATTCTCAATGAGGTAGAAAGACCGCATGACATACAATCACACTTTAAGCATTCTTCATGAAATGAGTGCTTACTTTAATTGTTTGTAGTTGTAGCTAGCTAGTCATCAGAATAAGGTTGTGTAAACACAATACAACACAATATCAAGGGGATACATACTGTCAGCTTTGTGAGATTTGGTAAAAACACTCTTCTCAAAGTTTTTCTGTTCCTTTATTGAAGGGTACAATTCAGTGTCATAGTACTGAAAAGACAAAAATGTCATAAAAACACAAATTCAATGATGTAATAGAAAGTAACTAATGAACTGATAAAGTGAAGAATCCGATGACTGAAAATGGCACTAGTTGACTGTTCATTTAAGTAAAAGAAGTCTAGAAACTACAGGTAATGTACTTTATAATGTAAAGTAAAAAGAAAAAAAACTCACAGTCCTTTACCTTTGATAATAGTCTATTTCCATCATTGTCCAAAATTAAAACAGCTTTCACTGTGTAGAGAGATGGTTCCTGGGAATATATAATAACTTCATTAGTATCAGAAGTGAGTGCAAGTACAGCAACAACAATAATTATATTTTTCATCTTAAAATGTATTAACTCATAATAGCTCCAATAGTTGTTTTTAAAAACATCAGGGCCCATATTTAAGAACTAGTGTGTGATTAGATAAAAAAAAAACACTTTATTAATGACATTTATGTTCTTAAAATATTTATACAAAAGACATGGTTCATTTAATTGAAGTCTACATGTAATCCGGGCAGGATGCTCAAATTAAAATGTAATCAGATACATTATAACTGTAACTTTTCTATGGGTTAGAAGAGTATAGCAACATATTTCAATTTTCTAAAACGAAACGTTACTAAAATGCTTACTGCAAATGGTTTCTAATGATTTTTGAAAACAGTGTTGTTTGACATTTACATACTTCAGTCCAGTCACATGTTCAAGTAAAAAGGTAATATTTTACTTGCGGGGGCACAAATAATAAAGTAGCACATTCTTTTAATGTATTAATTAACCAGAAACTAAGACTTAATTATGAACTTATCTATGTTTGTTCATCATTAATCAATCATAGTGGTTCATGTACTTCATTCATTTACTATATTTATTCGTGATTTGTACATAAATAGTAGCTCAGTTACTAAGTTATTTGTGCCTCCTAAAGGACTGTGTTAACAATGAAAATAATTTTAATATACAAATGTGTAAACAGGGGACTTAGCCGACAATCACTGAAAATACCATTATCCTAAAAGCCTTTTGCAATCTACTTACAAAGTCTGTTGCAAAAGTACAACTAACTTCAGCTCAGCTGTTAAAATCGGAATGATGATAAGCTGTGTTCTCCTCAGTAGCTGGGCTGTCCCAAACCAAAGTTCTGTTATGCACTGACTGCCTCAGACTCAGAGCCTAAGTGTATCACAGAACTTCGGTCTGAGGCCATATGAGCGCAGAACTAGACCATCACAGTCCAGACCAATGCAACGTTTACCAAAAGTCATCCAGCTTTCAGTATAGATGGTTACAATGGTACAACGTGATACCCGAACTAAATGGAACTTTTGGTCTGTTCATTATAATTATACATCTGAAAACTAGTGATTCATTATCATCTTTTCGTTCAGCTTCACCAAATCAATGCGCATCTTATATACTTCACAATTCTGTGTGCCACGTGATATTTATGACATGGACCTTAAAAGTGTAAAACAAAAACGGCATTTAAATTCCTTTTGAGGTAATACTTATCAGAAGATGAACGTAACACTGAACTTAACGTAATATACCGAAGATACACTGTTGTTGCTATAGGCGGCGTATTGCAACTATGTAGTTAATGCAAATAACAGTGTCGCTGTTCAGTAAAACTATAAGACGTGGCACTCAAAGTTACAAGTCTCGCTATAATTTAGTCACATCCATGTAATTAGTACACAAACTTTTTACAGTGCATACAATAAACGTATGTTACATAACGTAATGCATAAATGTTAAGTAAAACAAGATTTCTTTAATTTCATTTCAATTTAATATGCTTCTACATTTTCCGACGGAGTGTATTTACTTATCAGCGATTCGTTTCACCAGTGTCGCTCGTCGACAAAAAGCTATATAATACATTATTTTGTGCGTACATACACATATTTATAAAACATATACATACATATCTATATATTATATATGAAAGATAGGAGAAACATAGGGAGGCTCTACTTTCTGCAATTGCTAAACATTTTCAAATCGTTTCCATTAAGACGCAACAAACGCAAAGTATCTCGCTTCATTAGTGTTTGTTGTTAATAAAGTATCAACACAGGCTCAAAGATTCCACAAATTTTGTGATATCTCTGTGGCCGTGCCAGCCCCCAAAACTGATCGCTAACCATCAACTGCAATTTGTATTCCACCCCCACCGCCCAAAAAGCCATTATTTTATTAAATATCCAACAGGAAAAATGTCATCATTATCAAAGATTACCTACCAGAGCCATAAAGTCCATGATAGTTTATTTCGGTGTTGACGTGGACAAACTCAACCTGTCATTTTAATGGACCACGCAGAGCCCTTCTGACTCACAAGTGGGCTGGTCTTCTGCTGAGCATTTTGGTTCTCGCGAAACTGCGCTGTTTCGCCGCCCATTTTGGCTCCGGCCGGAAGACTTCCCAGCTTTTTACGTGCAAGTCTGACCCACAATGGTGTCTTTCATGACGTTTGGATTGAAGGACACGTATCGTTCTGGAGTTATAGTGTTCCACTTTGAGTTTTAGTATAAAAGCTGCCGGTTTTCCGGATACAAAACGTTTTTATTTTCTGAAAAAGCTGTTTTATGCGCATGACCACTAAGATAATACTGATAATGTTAAAATACTGAAGATATTGAGTAAAACGTGCATCATATACCGATCACTACTTTTAAAATATTCGTTATTTTCTAGGTTGCAAAATATTTAAATTATGTTCTTATTTTTAATTATTTTAAAGTAAGATAAATGCATGACAGGTAACTTTACGGTGACAGAAAATGTACATTATCCAATGACCGGTGATTATGTACCTGTTTACATGGCATATTGGTGCCTAAATCGGTGCCTGTAACATTTCCATCACAGCTAAGTTAGCCAGAGTTAAAGCTGTTATACCATGAATTCCTTCCTTGAAATATTCCTTGGATGAGCTACGAAACACGTCATTTACTAATAAAAGCGAAATCTGCCACCTAATTGGAATGTATTACGATGTGCTACTTGTTTTGTGCTTTTTGTAGGTACAACTACAAATAGCCAGAGACCTTCAAATGATCACCTGGAGATTTGCTTTGTTGACTTGAACTTAATGAGGCATGTCTAACTTTCAAATGCATTTTGAATATTCAACTGACCTGACAGCAAAGCATTCCGTGACATTTCTTCTGAAACATTCATTGTAAACCATTGTCAACCATTCATTGTAAACCAACTGAATAAAAGTATGTCTTAAATGGTACTATAGACAAATTACATTCTTTTTAATACTGGTCCCAGAACAAGAGCTATAGGAAACGTGTTTACCTTGGGTTTGTAATGTTTATTATAATTTTTACAAATAGCTGCATAAATGTAAAGTGTAGAACATTTAAGTGCCAATCACTAACAATGTAATGTATATATGTTTTTTTGCTTTTAACTTTAAAATAAGTTTAATGATTTATTTACCCAGTTTAACTTGCCACACATATCTCATTAAAAATCTCACATTTTGCAGTAGGTTCTTACATTTTTACAACTGATTCAATAAAATTTATTTGTTATATTTTAGAATGTCTGGCAATGCCTCTACTTCATATCTTATTAGTTCGTTTTAATATGTGTGCTCATTAAATGCAAAATCCAGGGGTATTTGTATACTGTATGTATAGATGGCGGTATTGTGGAGGGGCTTTCAGTATATATACATCACACTTAATTCCACTAGTTACAGTATCATTTTGAGATTCGGGGATTTCGGTCTGACGCAATGATCTCATTCAAGGCGGCTACTAGAACATTCTACGCATGCGCTGTTTAAAAAACGTGCCTGCCCGGCAGAGCGTTGGTGGAAATTTTGCAAGTCATGGTGGGCCGTTCAAGCAGGCAAGGCGGTTATTGAATAACTATCGACATGTAAATAAGTTAAATTTCTGGAAATATTTGGAGAGTAACAACATATAACAGGTACTTAAGTTTTAAGATCATTTCTTTATAAAACATTTGCTTGTTTGTAGCTTTAGAAAATAGAACGCTAGCTGGGCGACCAGGAACTGCTTCATATGTATTTGTTGTCATGCGTACTGAGTTGATCGTTTCTTACTAATGTTGATAATTTTTTACAATTACGTCATAAAGTAATATCACACTGTATAAATACATTTTTATAAGATTTTAAAAAACCTTGCTTCCCCTGTTACTCACATTGCACTTGTAATGTCCCACCCCTTTCGCTGCTTTATTGGTGGAAAATACTAAGAATCCGGTAAATGCCTCTCCTCCTTAAACCGTGATTGGCTGGAAGGCCTGTATGTCACCTTGTCGCCACCTGTTGCTAGGCTGCGTGTCGCCGATGGCGGAAGTAGCCCAGCTCACTACTTCCTGGTCCTCGGCAAATTCTGTTTTGTTTGGGGATAGCGATATACGTCGTGATAGCCTTCTGTGCCGACAGATCGAAAGGTACATGCATCTTTGAATCTGTAATATCAGGGCAATCTCAGAACAGAAAGCATTGGCAATGCGAGAAGTGAGGGGACATTAAAAGCGAGACTGCACGTCACTTAGAGGGAGGGGATGCAGCGTGAAAGAAACAGTGAATAAATTCGCACGCTGGCCAGTTCACCTTCATAACAACCTCCGGAAACATCAAAATAACGGACAAGAGCCTGGCGCCTAAGAAGTATAGTAAGCTAGCTAGTAAAAATGTTCTGTGAAGAAACGATTTAGCTTTTAGTATTGGCCAGAACATATCGATAGCTCTGCATTTAACGCATGGTTATAGGTCTAGGTAGTAAGCTAATGCGTGCTTGTCTGCGACACGGCAAAAAACCTGCTTGATACAGTTTAGCTAGCTTAGATATCAGTGCCGCATATTGTGAACTATAAACACCGAAACGTGAAAACAATGATTTTCTACGTTTATGCTCGATTTCCAGGCAAAGGTGGACCTTGAAGGATTTCTTTGAAGGAAACAAGAAGGGGCCTTCGAGCTTTGAAAGGTGATAATCTCAGCAAGGTTCAGTTTATTTGAAGCTTATATTAAATTTTATTTGTCCTGCTGTAATACTTTTTATATATTTTTGATTTTATCTTTTTTTTCACGGTGATACTAATAACTGATATGTAGAGTTGGCAGGGTTTTCATGGGCTTATGTTTATAATTGTTAATGTAGATGTTTGTTAATTTTTAGTTTTTCATTATTGTAAAGATTTTAATATGTATAAAATGACGTTGTTACATTTTATCTGAGTGGTGTTTTATTGAACTAGCTAGGATGTGTCTGCTGAAAAGAACCATCGTAATAGCTGTTACTATTAGTAATTGAAATATATTTATTGCTTTACTTTTAGTTTTCACTGTTTTTAATGATTATTCCTGGTATACATGGTGTTTACACATTTGTATTTATGTGTAAGTATTGTTGAAATCTTGTATGACCATTCCACACCCTAGAACATTTTATTCTTGCTTAAATAAAATGCAAGTAAAGAAAATATTGTCAAGAGAATTGCAGAAGTTTATTGGGTAAATCACATAGACATATTACAGTGGTATTTAAATCAAGCATATTTTTGAATAACGTGAAATAAAGAAGCAAGTTTTATGTAGGGAAATTGGTGGTGCATGTGTGGTTTCATTACAAAGTATAACTTCTTGAGCTTGGAAAGGTGGGGCTATTACATAGGAGATGGTCAGATTGCATCATCAAGGGCACCTGCCAACAGCAAAGTAAGTATTATGACAAACAAGTTTAGTAAAAGTAGGTCAGACTGCTATGGAAAGTGGTCCTGTAAAGATATCCTTCGTTATACAGTCTGTGATGAGAATTTTTTAATCTTTTGCCTTAAGACTCACACAGGATAAGACACTTTAGGGCTTCATTGTATGATGCCTTATTGTTCACTCCAAAATGGGCTGAATTTGTATTTGTTTTTTTCTGTATGTGTAGGTGTATGAAACCTTGCCAAGAAGGAAGAGAATTTTCAAGGAAGCAAGTTTTGCAGATTTATTTCAGCCCAATCAGTGTATACAGTGTTTTTCAAAGGAGCGAAGTGGAAGATTCCAATCTTCTATTGTCTTGTATTTAGACATTAAATGAAATCCTCAAATATATCTAGCTTCCATTTTTAATTTGTAAAATTTCCTTTTTGGCATTACTCTTAAAGTTTTTTTTTTTTTTTAAAGATAGCTTTTTTTAAAAAAATATTTCTGTATTTTTTTTTTCTTTTACACTTTTTCTTTTGCTAAGAAATGCTTTACCTGAAAAAGTATTTCACAGAGGGCTTGATTCAATTCACTATCCTGTTGAGTCTCATTGGGGTGAGGGTGGATGTGGACACCTACCTGAGCTCTCAGTTTCCCCCACTACGAGAGATCATTCTGGGGCCCAGCTCAGCCTACACACAGACCCAGTTCCACAACCTACGCAACACGCTGGATGGCTATGGGATCCATCCCAAGAGTGTGGACCTGGACTACTTCTTCACCACACGCAGACTGCTGAACCAGGTGCGCTCATTGGACCACCTGCGTGTACCCAGCACTGAGCTTAGTGCCTGGTTGGTGCACCGTGATCCTGAAAGTGTTGTGTCAGTTGCTGGTCAGTCTAGCCCCAGCATCGTACTGGACAATGGCAACAGTCTGGAGGACGTAACCAACCCCGAGGGCTCAGCCATGAGGGGCGGAGGCACTGATGGGGAGAGCGTACCTGACACCAGCTACACCATTAGTGGCGAGGAAAATCTAGGAGCTGTGGCTCCCCAGGATAACCAGGACCAGGGTGGCTGTGATAGAGATGGCAATGATGATCTCACTAAAGAGGTAAGTTACCCATAACCATTTTCCAAACCTGGAGTAATAGAACTTGGAACTAAATGCCTTTTCAGGTACAACATGGGAAATTGCTAAAGCTGATTACTTCCTAAGGGTTTTCAAATGGTTAAAATGCTTCTTGAATAATGTTAATTAATCAGCACATACTCAGGTGAGTAATTAATTCTGCATAAATTTTTTTGCATTCCTGCACAGTGGTTCCTGCTAATATGTGCCGAACCTGACTGGACTTATTTACCAATCACCATAGTACGACAGGGGGTTACTGAGTATATAGACAGGATCTGGGAAATAATGAAAGCTGCTGGCTTGAATTGTGGCCTGCTTTCAGGTTTGTGCTTATTAGGAACGCCACAGCTTGTTTTTGCTGTAGGTGAGCAGTATCATTAAGGCAGAAGTTGGGGCAGTTGCAGTTGTTACAGCTAGGGGAAAATAACTCCCTGCGGTTACTACCGAAAAAAAATGTCATTACATATTTTAATACTATTTTTTAGCGATGGAAGCTCTCAGTGGCCTATTTGTTTTACAGTGTTCTGTTACACCATGTTGAGCAACAGGGACATCTGATAACGGGAGCTTGGCATGTTCATCCCTATCATTACGTACTTGTTTACATGTTATATAGGCCTTGCAAAGTGAGTCCTGTTGACGAGTGGATTGGGATCAAGTCACCAAGAAAATATTTAAATTCTGTAGCCTATTATAGGTGAGCAAGGCAACAAGGTAACAGTCTCTGCTTATTTGTAATTAGTTTAAAAATGGTACATTTCTTAAAAATACTGAGTGCTGTGGAAGAAGAACCGGCTTTTTGATGGTGGCTTTCAGTTTTTGTTTATATGGCATTTTTGTAAAACCATTGAGGAAGTTGCATAGCTCATAACACAATTGAAATGCTTCTGATCACTTGGGTTATATTTGTTGTTGTTTTTAACTCAAATATTTCTCAAATTTAGGGAAATGTAAGGTTCACCTGTTATGCAGTTGTCCACTGATGACATATACCTTAAAATTAAATTATGACAATAAACCACCGGAAACTGTATTCCTTCTAATTCAGAATGTCCATATTCAAGTTTGTGCAGTATGTGAGCTTGTCCAGTCATACCTGAAGAAGGCAGCAATCAGTTTATGAATCTAACACATCGTCCCTCTAATGTCAGACCCTCTAATGTCAGAACCCTGGCTGTTTGGGGGGGGAGAAGGGAGAAGAGAACTCATCATCGTTGCTTTGTAAATCAGATGGGAACAGGAAATTGAACTGAAAACAGGAAGCAGAAGAATCAGGGTGTCTTTGGCTTTGGGACTTGATCAGAAGCTTCCTGGCCGGCATGCCTGGCCCAGTATTCTCCCACACCAGGGCACACTGGCAGGGTTTGCAGTTGCCTGTTTTTTTGTCCTCTGAATGTCATTGCCCAGGCATGCCCTGTGCTTGAGCCCCAGTCCCCTCATTTGATTTGCTAAATGTGTTCCCAGACACCTCCGTGGTGAACACAGACTCTCTGTCTTTGTTTTTCCAGTGCAGCTGACATTTGATGACAGGTGTGCCAGACCTGTTTTTTTTTATTTTTTTTTTATTTTTTGGTGGGGTTTGTCAGAACTGTTGTTATGGTAAAGTAATTGTCTGAAGTCCTCCTTGTATGAATGTCTGCCACTTTCTAAGCTATCTGTGCAGGATATATTTCAGCAGTGTATTTTTAGTGAATGTGAATTTTAGTGCCATTGTAGCTATAGACCTGAATAATTGGTATCAAATTATTTCAGTTTAAGTACACCCAAAGGAAACCTCTAACAGCATCTAAAAATCAGACTACAGACATTGTTTTAGACACAAAGAAATCAAGAATTCTTATGCTGCTTCATGGTTCCTCCAGTGGTGGATTTAAAATGTACAATTTGGCATGGGTGGTGTTTTCAGACTCCATCTTGGGTGACTGATTTGTGGGGTGGGTTATGCATGTGTATGTTTTGAGTGGTATCCAGCACCCATGTTTTTCAGTCACGTCTGAACCTTGCCTGATAATTCTCCACACAGATTTTACAGAACAATATAAATCGCACTGATGCGCAGCCCTCCGGTCTGCAGGCTAGTGTGTGCAGATGGCTCTTCCTGTATTTCTTTCCATAGCTATTTGTTGGGACGCTCTTAGGCAGAAGCCAAGCCTCTGAGTCACATGAGACCGGATAGTTGCTATAAAAAAGTCAGAGTGCACTCCAGACATGCTGTGCCCCCGCTTGTGGGCGGAGTCAGTGCCATACTAATGTCTGTCCAGAGGCTCACTTTATACATCAGAGCTGGGCGATATGGCCTAAAAATAAAATCAGATTTTTTTCATATTAAATCCGATTTTCGATTTTAATCGATTTTCCCCTCCCCTACTCAAAATCAAACTACAGATGACAAATAAAATGATTCAAAACAATTCTTAACATTGTTTTTACTTTAGAGTTAAAGTGCAAAATAGTCTTCCACAGTAAAATGGATTATGCAAGACCATGTCCAATCCTAGACTGGGGTCCATAACAGAATATACATGGCGACAGCGTTTATCACCTCCCACCGTGCCCCATTCTTTTCATATGGCACACAGTTCGAAAATGTGTCAGGGATGGTTACTTGCTTAACTTTGGATGTTGTGCTGGTGCTGCGGGTATTTTCATTTCGCTGGGAGCTGCACTTCTCTTCGCTGTGTGTCTCTGCTTTAGGTGCAGGAATAAATTTGTCGTGCTGCTTCCTTTGGTTGCATCAGTTTTTAAACAGACTTTGCAGTGAGGACTTGTTTGGTCTGTGTCTGACGGCACAAAACCGAACCATTGCCATGTTTGTGAATCCGCTGCAGTGTTTGGGTGCCGCGCTAATGTACCCGTGAAGAACGGTGCGTGGCATTAGTACCACTTTTGGGACACGTGTAAAATAAGTAATAAAATCGTTTTTCATAACTCATCGTCCTGAACTGTAAATTCGAATTAATCGATAAAATCGATTTATCGCCTACCTCTACATCACATATTCCTTATTTTCATTTCACTCTCGGAAGTTTACGCAGTGGTAACATTCGCCCTGCTTCAGGAATCTCGGAAGGACCTCGGGGACTTCCCAGCAGGCAGTGGGAATAATAGGAAACACAGTATTAACTAAGACTTTAGTTCAATAATATAACAAACTGTGCACTTTCCGGAAACATGACATCTCTGCACGGGATGTCTTACTGCAAATGGAGAACCGTAACACTGGAAAGAGAAAACGGATGATGTGAAGTAAAAGAAATGTTCCCTCTTTTGGTCCTTTTTCATATTGGATCTATACATGTTTGCAGCAATGTTTTGGGTGTGGCTGTCTAAGTGGAGGATTTGTTAATGTACATTTTTAAGAATGAAATGCCATATATTGCCAAGTGGCATGTGTGTACAGTAGTACCTCGACCCACGGACAGTCCCGTTTACGACCAAATCGGGTTACAAACCACATGTTCAAATTTTTTGTACTGGTTCGCAAACCGTGTTTCAGGCTGCGAACACACAAACATCCCCTAAAAGCACCCCAAAGAACCACCTAAAACAAAGAAGTGTACATTATGTCCTAGGATGGTTGTAGAATGTATAAAAAACTTGTAGACGTATGTCTTTACTATATCACTAAAGAGGTCGAATATCTGAAAAAAGAAAATAATAATGTGCTGTTTTAGCATTACCGTTCAGTGATTGATAAACGTGTTTGTGATAAGTTTGTAAAATACATATACATAAAATTACAGTATTTCATGAAAAACATAAATTTGTAACACTTAAATAGGAGTTACTTTTCTCCATTCGCACACTCTGGCAATTGCGTATTGTTTGTTTACGGTACAAAGAAGTTCATCGCCATACATCGTGTGCCATCAGGAAATGTGCATAAAAATGTGAAATTTAATGTACAGTATAGTTTTAAAAAATCACATTTTTGAAATTACTGCATTGTTTTTATATGTCATTCAGTCTTAATGTTAATTGTTTAGTTTATTGTTAATAAATTAATTGTTAATTGTTTGGGGGGGGGGGGGTGGGTTTGTGGTTCTTTGCTGTGTTTTGGCGTCTTTCGAGTGACCAGAACGGCAAGAAGCGTATGCTCATTTGTATATTGGTCTCCCCATTTTTTTTGCTCTTTAATGTTATTTTTAATTTAAGTCTATATTCTTGGTCACAGAAAAACATTTTAAGAAGTAGAAAAAACTGTTTCTGAGGTTTCCATTAATTATTTGTATTTATTTTAAATGGGTGAAAAATCAGGTTGCAAACTTTTCGTGTTGCAAACTGAGTCCTCAAATTTAAGCTTGTGAGCCGAGGTGTGACTGTATATCGTTTAGCATGACGGCATGGCTGTGCTTAAATCTGATCAGCATATTTGTTCACCATGAAAAGAGGTAACTGAACAGCATCAAGCACCTTGGAAATATGATTCATAGCTTTTTGTTTGCACTAGTCAGCAGCTGTGTTGCAATTTTCACTTATGTAGAGTTCCTGGTTTGTCAGGTTATCTGAAACATCCGGGTTTGTATTGGTGCCTAGTTATTCTCCTGCAGTATGTAATAATTCACCATGCATCTGTGTGTCTCTGGGATTCTGATTTATATTTTTTTTTCTTGTGTAGTTCCTGAGCTCACGTTACAGAATTTCTATAAGCTTCCTAGAGCCTCAGATGTAGGAGATGTTTCTATATGATCTTTCAGAGAAAAATTGCATGAAATGACCATTCTGAATTACATTTTAAAAGTGTGGAGCTTTTCTCTTCCCAAGCAGTACCAGGAGATTATGCATCCCATGTGGATTCAAGAAGGTGGACAAAGCTCTCCCATTTACACTAACCTTTAAAGAGAGCACCTCTCACCTGGAGTACAAGAGAATGCATTCTGCGTTTTGACATATTTCCCTGCCTCAACCTTGGCCTGCAAAGTGACATTGGTAATTGTACCATCATAATGTATAAGAACTATACAAACGAGAGGAGGCCTTTCGGCCCATCAAGCTCACTTGGGGAGAACTTAACTAATAGCTCAGAGTTATTAAAATATTATCTAGCTCTGATTTAAAGGAACCCAAGGATTCAGCTTGCACTACGTTATCAGGAAGACTATTCCATACTCTAAC
>JABFDZ020000097.1:28504702-28524080 GCA_019775955.2 Pollimyrus isidori
CAACATCAAAAGCCTTTTGGAAATCTAAGTAAATGATATCATAGGCCTTCTTATCATCAACTTCCTGAGTAGCTTCTTAAAAAAACTCCAGCAGATTTGTTAAACAGGATCTACCTCTCCTAAATCCATGCTGCCTAAAATGTTATTTGAGTCCAGGTAATGTATCATTTTCTCTTTAATTATAGCCTCCATAACTTATAAAAATATATATGTTATAGACAATGCTGGATTAGTAATAAGAATGGTAAGTTACTAGTGTCCTCAACAGTGAATACCCGTGCAAAACTGTCATTGAATTCATTTACTATATCAATGTCTGTTTCAATTATAAGACCCCTACTATCCTGCAGATTACTAATTTCTGTTTTTAGAGCTCTTTTAGAGTTAAAATACTGGAAGAAACTTTTAACATCATCCTTAGCCTCTAATGCAATCTTCCATTCGACATTCCTTTTAGCTCGTCTAATATCATTTTTTAACTCTGTCTGTAGACTTAGATACTCCTGCTTTATTCTGTCATCATCAGTTATTTTCCATTTCTGAAACAAAGACCTTTTTATCCTTACTTTATACTTTATTTCCCTAGTAAACCACCTGGGTCGCAATTTCCGAGCTTTATTCTTGCTGGAAACTGGTATGAAGTCTGCTTGCATTTGCAATAATATGCTTTTAAAAAATGTCCATGCTTCTTCAACAGTTTGGTTATTTAACTCCATCCAGTTCACAGTTTCTAGTTTTAGTCTCATACAATTAAAGTTAGCCTTCCTAACGTTATATATTTTTGATTTGGACTTTGCTCTTCGGAAACTAAACTTAACCTCAAATTTAACCATGTAATGATCGCTACTGTCAAGTGGTTCTAAAACGTCTAATTTACCAATCCTGTCTTGGTTATTTGAGAAAACAAGATCAAGAATGGCATCTCCCCTGGTAGGAGTGCTAACAAACTGAGGGGGGAAAAAAAAAACAATCTTGTACTAATTTCATCATCTCCAGTTCATTTTCAGAAGAGCCAGCGACAATTATATTTACATGTATCAATAGACTGAGTCTGAAGCTGCATGTGCGCTTGTCTGTAGCGCAGGCAGCCTCCCTCTGGCCCCAGCTCATAGCCCATCTATCTCAGGCCCTTACTGAGTCCACCACCCGCCCTCATGGATGTGCATGGAGATCATACTTGCAAACTTCTTTGTATGATATGACACTTTGTGTTCTTTTGACATATTTACTTAATCTTCTTTTCTACCAACTTACTTCCTCTAGCTCCTGCTTCTAATTGGATGGACATCGTCATGTGATATCAAACACTCAGCCCTTACCTGAAGTCAGTTTGGGTGAGACTGGCTGTGCTGGTTTGGAACATGTTTTTATAATGGGGCCTCTGTGTAATTTTGTGTTTTGACAAATGACTGTCAATTTATTAATGCATTTATAGTAGGGCGTGTGATCCTGCCCGGCATCTTAAATCGCCTCTCCTCCCTGCCATGGTTTCCCTTTGTCACCAAAGCAACCTTTTGTGTCATGATCAGTCCCTTTCATTACTTTACATTTGATCTCTTGATAGTGTGTCAGTGACTTCCTAGGCTTTGCTAAATGTATTGCTGAACATGCAATTACTGTTGCTTGGTTGTGATCCTCCTTAACATATTTGCTGCCAGGAAAGCAGAAGCGTAACATCCCTCTGCAAAGTTCTGCTGCTAGGGTTATGACTACTGATAGAGGTTAGGGATCTATCTGCGCTTTAGTAATGTCTCCCCCCTCTCCTTTTTTAATTAAAATAATGACATCCTTGTAGAAATTTCTGCTCTATGTTACAGATGGGTTGGTACACATTTTCTCAGTTCCAATCCGATTCCTATACACAGCGGCCGATACTGATACATATTCTGATACAAGCTCTTTATGCTTCATTTTAATATGATAAATATATGTATAATAAATATTTATACATTATATACTTTCTAATTGGTAATTACTAATGAAAAAAATCTTTAATTAGGCTTCTAGAAACCCACATAACATACTGTTCCATTTCGTTCGTACATATTGGTTATAGTGTTTATGAGGCATTTGTAGTTCAGTATGAATATCTTCCAAGTATAAGTACGTGGCAAATGCTTAAAATGTCCCCCAGTATTTCTCACAATGGTAACACCGTCATTTACATGAGGGGCTGTGCAAAACAGCCCAAGTTTTCTACCCCCAAATCATCCTTTGCTTTTTTCCATACTCGCGTTGTCTCTCACAACAGTGCGCTTTTAGTGGGATTTTTCCACCTCTCAAAAATTGTTGTTTTTTACAAAGATTGCACCAGTTGTTGTTAAAAGCATAAAATACTCCTAGATGGTCACTCAATCTGATGTTCTTAAAGTCCTCGTACTGCAAAAACTGAGTGGCAGCTTAGCGCTCAGCTTGAGTGCCACAAAACACATCTAAAATAGTAAGAGCTGTCGTGTGAGTGATTGTACAAATAGATTTACCACGAAATATGAGCCATTGTTTTGCAGACTACTGAACTAAATAACCAAGCATCAGACATGGGTCGGTCACGTACGGCCGATACCCGATCCAGTTTATGGGTCTGGATTAGTGCCGATACCAATATGAATATTGGATCAGTGCAGCTCTAATCCGCATGTATATATGGGCAATTGCAGGACCTTATAACAACCCACTAATTTTTTAAAAGCATAATTTTTCAAAAGTTCATATTTTATGTCAAACAGTATTGTGGCCTATATGCGATATTATATAACAGTGAAACTGCATGGTACTTTTTTCAGTTTTATAGATATACTTGTGTTAAGCCAAGAATTGGCTTAACAATTAAAGCCATTTTGGTTAATGAAAATACACTATTTTTAATCATGCTAAAAATATCAATATTAAAATGCATTATTGTTATCTTAGTAGGGTAAAGAGTCTCATAAATTATAGGAAGTTCCCAATTTCTATACTACAGTGTACTGTAAAATGTGCCTAAGCCAGCATCATGTTTGTGCCCTAGGCAGTAAGTCATAGACTGTTAAAACACGTATGTGTATTGTGTTCATCGTCGAGTGACAGTCCTGCAGATGTGCAGCTATGTAAATTACCTATACATTTTTGTTGTGCGTGCACACCCTGAGACAGACTGGCATCCCATTCAGAGTTTACCTTGCCTTGTTTTCAATCCTGCCTGAGTTGATTCCAAGGTTCCATGTGACCCTGGTCAGGATGAGCAATTTTAAGACGGATGGATATGAATGTATTCTTCTTTTTTTTTCTCCATCTATCGCCTCTATTATGAGAATAATATTGGTAAAGTTAATGGAAGCCTAAATTTAAGTATCTATCTTACTTATTGCAACAAAGGGATCCATGTTTTGAAATTAGGTTGTGTTTCTTTTTCCTGTGGCACTCAGGTCTTGTATTAAGCTGTTTTTATACCTTAGACTGGGGGTGGGCAGTCTTATCCGCAAAGGGCCAGTGTGTATGCAGGTTTTTTGGATATTCTTTAGGTCATTTGTTCAAATCCAGGTGTGAGTGTGACTTTTCAGGCAATCAGTCCTCTAATTAGTAATCTAATTAGAGAGTTTCAGTGAAAACCCGCATACACGGAGGCCTGTTCTGGATATTATTGCCTACCCCTGCTTTGCACCATGGGCTCCCAATCTATTCAGCCATGACCACTGAAGTAACGGTGCCAGTGTCCCATGAGCCCCTCTAGGTGGTTGAAACCTGACGCGCACATGCTAATAGGTCTGCTTGTACATAGACTCATCACTTTGATAACACAAAAGAAACACTGTATGTGCTTTGCCATTAAATAACATTACCGTATGAAGTCAGGTCTGGGTTTAATTTTGGAAATGGCTGCTCAGAGATCAGCATATTTAGTTGAGATCTCTGTTTTTAATGTACGTGAGCACTGAGAATCTTCGCATCAGTAGGTAGAGTCCAACAGCATCAGTATATCTAGTGGCTTTTGTCAAAACTCTGTATTAACCGACATTTTATCTTTGTAAAAACGAAATATTGCCTACATACTTGTCATATGTTTCTCATAGCGCTGCAAATTGTCCTGCAACTGATGTTGCTACATGTTGTAAATTCATTGGCTAATCACTCCATGAGTCATGTGAGGACAAACGCAGTTTGCTGATGACACATTGTCCTGTTTTAATGTTTTGAAATTTTATTCAAATATTCTGGAAATTCTTGTAACCTCCCCTTTGGGATCCACAGCTTCAGACAGTATGTTTTGTTGGGGAATTTCTAATTCTATAAAAGCTGTATAGTGTAAATTTTATTTGGCAGATTTTTATGCCTTCCTAAGTATCACGTTTATGAGGTCTGGCAGATTTCTGATTAGAAATATTGATTTACTCACAGACATTCAAAATTCAGATGGTGCCCCTTTTGGTGATTTTAAAATATTTGTGGGATGGAAACATGGATTCTCTTAGGTCAGTCTAGAATCAGTTCTATTTAGTGTCATTATATTGTTGTTGATTTTTATTTGTATTGCCAAATTTTGTTCTGATTAAAGTTTTCAGATGTATTTATTTTATTTATATTGTCAAACATGGCCTATGTTGGCATGTACAGTTTACCCAGGATTGTAAGTACTCTCTGCAGAGCTGTAGGGTTAAAAGCCAGTGTTTCCCAATCCAGTCCTCAGAGAACCACAGACAGTCCACGTTTTTAGTGCAACCATGTGGACTGTCTGCCAGCAGTCGAGGGGAGCAAAAACCAGGACCAGCTGTGGATCCTCAAGGATCGGGTTGGGAAACAATGTTATAAGCGGTTAATATGGCTTTACTGCAGTGGCTGTTAGAGGCCTGTAGCTCAGCTTTCATGTTTGTTTTGAAGGATATTGATCTGATTGACATCCTGTGGCGCCAAGATATTGACCTGGGTGCTGGAAGAGAGGTATTTGACTACAGCAGCCGCCAAAAGGAGAGTGAAGTGGATAAGCGCCCCCAAGAGGAGAATGAGGATGGTGTGGAGAGGGAAGAGAGCTGGAGGAATGGACTCAACCTACAAGGGGGGCAGACTCACATACGGGTGGATGGCGAGACAGGGGAAAACATACCTGAGGAGGTAAGAAGTCATGAATCACCCTGAGCTTGAAAATATCGGTGTGCCTTTGGCCCAAAATTAAATGCAGCATCCACTTCCTATGTACACTGTATTGTGGGACAGTATCTGTTTTCTTGTTAGGCACTCGGTGTTCCTGGCGATTTATAACGCCCTCAGCTTGCTTGTGGCCCCCGTTTTACAGCGTCCCATTATTACTGTAGCATTCAAGATAAAGGGACTCGCCCAGCTGCATGGCCCAACCGCAACGATAAATCCAGGACTCGGGACAATAAATTGTGCTAAAAACTTCATACTCCTAAATTTTAGATAGTAAATTCCCACTCGACCAATATTCAGTGCTATGTATATCATTTTCTTGGACAGTAATGGCCCTTTAGTTCAGTTTTTCAGTACTGTGGTTTGCGGCAGTTGTGTTCTCCATCTGCAAGGGGAAAATACTGATTTTTCCAGGTCTAAAGGATACAGTTTAGATGTTCACAATTAGTATGATGTGCATAGTTAGAATGAATGATTGTTTTCCGGATCTCTTGGGGTGGATTTGTATTTTTATGCCCTTTCAAATGTAATGCATATATCAAAAATAAAAAAAAAAACAAAACAAAAACTTCTTTATAATATCCAGTATCCAGCGTATTATAAAATATGAGCTGTCCCTGTCATTTTGTTTATTTGTATTGTGACTGATGTGCTGACATATTAAATCACACCAGTACTAATGCTTTGGTGACTATTTTTAAGTGCTCTAAAAATGGCAACATTGTTCTGGGAATTCTCTGCTGGTTCTTCAAGTGGATCCTCTGACACAAACGTGACTCAGACCTGAGTTAATAGGTGTTACTTAGTTTCTGACTTTCCAAGCTTTGGGGGGAAAAAATTACAGAGAACCACTGTTACTGTGGTATTTTGTTGCGCTTCCTTTTTATCTGACAACATTCTGGATCATAAAATGAAACACTGATTTGCTAAAGCAATTTGAGCAGTAAATATTTGTCAAAGGGCATATGAGGAAAATACGCTTCTGCTCTTATTGATACATAGTTAATGTTTCTTTAGTACATATGCAGAAATATTAATGACAGAGCACTTATTATGGTTGCCAGTATGACAATACAGTTAGTGTTTAACCTAATTTTCAGTATTGACATCAACAATAAATGTGGTTTTGCAAATATTCATTATCAAGAACACTGAATGTGATTGAAGATGAAGGTTTTACTAAAAAGTGTATGTTCAGTGTATGTGTGTCCCTTAGAAAAAGATTTGTCATAATTAATTAACAAACAAAATTAAGTTACGGGGCATCATGGTGGTGCAGTGATTAGCACTGTGACATCACATCTCTGGGTTCGAGTCTCCACCAGGTTCCATGTGTGTGGAGTGCATGTTCTCCCCATGTCATTATGGGGTTTCCTCCCGGTACTCCAATTTCCTTCCACAGTCCAAAGACATACTGAGGCTAATTGGAGTTACCAGACTGTCTATAGAATGTGCATATGTGAGTGAATGGAGTGTGAGTGAATGGTGTGTGAATGTGCCCTGCGATGGGTTGGCGCCCCATCCTGGGCTGTTCCCTGCCTGGTTCCCATAACCTCTAGGATAGGGTCGCGGGGGGTCCGGAGCCTGAATAGGACAAGCAGTTGCAGAAAATGGATGGATGGACGAATTGCATGTACATGCCAAGATGTATAGAGAGTTCTAGCTGTTTTTGTCTGGCAGACTTCCCCGTTAGAGTACATGTAGCACTGCAACAGAACATAGTGGAAATTCAGAAAAGCAATAAACACTGGTTTAGGTGCACTAGTTTGCATACTCACTGGAAGTGAAACTGAAAGTTCCTCGCGTGTGCAAGTTGAAAGGAAGGGGGTGACGGAGAGAATGGTGCACGTCTCTGCTTTTCGGCGTGCGTGTGTGGTCTTTTCTTTTCTTTTCTTTTGAGAGATACGCAGTATGATAAAACGGATGAATGAGTCGGTCCTGTCATCTCGGGGTTGGCCGTCCTGTGCCGCTTGTTTTGTGAGATCAGTGATCAGTGTTGTCTTCTCCTGTAGCTGCTCAGCCTGGGGGCTCAGACCTCACTGTCCCTGCAGGAGTGCCTGAGGCTGCTGGAAGCTACATTTCCCTTTGGAGAGGAGCCTGAGGTAATACCTCTGCAGGTTAGGGTGCAGGTTACGGAATGCTGGTCTAAAACCATGCATTGCATATCAATTCAAATTATGAAAACACTAACAATCCACTTCAGTCTTACCTGCTTAAACTATATGGAAACAGTCAACATAATTTGAATTTGTTCAACGTATCTGTAATTTGCAGCTTGTTATTGTCAAGTGGGTCTCATAAAGGGCATTTGTAAAGGCTTCCTGTAGGACACCATTGTCTGATGTAGCACTTTCATACTAAACTTGCATCCTTATTTGTGTAGTAAACTAATCAGTACTGAAAAAATCCTGCTGTTTGTGGCTGTTTAGGTTGGTAAGAGAAGCAGATCCTGATTGCTTGCTATCATGGTTGCCAAAAGGTTTTATTTTATAATGGGAACTTACATTTTAGCAGTAAACTAATAAGAAATTATAATTCTTATACAAAATAATTAGCTTCTGCTGCATTGACAGTTTTAATGCATTGTTCAGGAAAATGGCCAGTTAAATGTAAGCCAATGCATGGCGTTGATGGGCCCTGTTGTGCAGATGGTTTATTAGATAACTGCATTGCCGTTTGACTGTGAAACTTGATGAACACGATAAACCACCTTGACTGAAGCTGGTACTCTGCTGTACATTTGCCTTATGGCCTGCCACTTCATTAGAAATGCCATTCTAATAATGGATCAGACCTCCATTCTTCTCTGAACAGCTTGAATTCCTTCTTTGGGGCATGGACTCAACACGGTGCTGCAAAATTTCCTTAAGGATTCTGGTCCATGACAATGGGGTTGTGTCATGTTACTGCTACAGATTCGCTAGCATGTTCTTGCTGTGAATCTCCTGTTCCACACATACCAGTGGAGCTCAAGTGAATTCAGATATGACGACTGGAGACTGGTCATGTTCATGAAAGCAGTTTGAGAAGATTTGTGTTTTATGAAGTGTTGCATTATCCAGCTGAAAAATAAAGCTGTCATGGTCCCAGGAAAAAATTACATAACAATGTTTGACATTTTTGCATTAAATTTTGTATTTTATAAAACAAAAATTACCTGAAGTAAATTGGCTAAATGTAACTTTACCATTACAGTCTGTCAAATAAGTTGATGCTGTTTCCACGAGTTGTGCCAATCGACACACAACACTGGTAACCAAGCGTTTGCTTTTGCTCAGCATCGTGTCTATAGAATCCAAACTGTTTTCATATAGCAGAAGTCGAGTGTCTTTTGGTGACCAGTTCTCCGTCACTTTTCTCCTCCTCACTCGTTTTTGTGTAACCACCAGGCTGCACCAGGCTATTTGAGTGAGTCTGACAACAGTGACTGGCTCATAGAGCACACGCAGAGGTCATACAGAAGCAATTTTTTTAAACCATTCTAGATTAATCTTGAAAAGGAGTGGTCATTAATTGCAAAGCTTTCTAAGTTTTTTATAATAATATAATAATAATAATAATAATTATTATTATATTATTATTATTATTATTATCTATGATGGGAGTATAAATGTTTTAGCGTAACTTTTTGTCTTCATAAAGCTGTCCTCTTTACCCGATTGCATGTGCATATAATGCACGATGTTGATATTACTGTCGCACATTGAGCAGATCTGATTAGATGACTGATAACTTGTGGCCATGAAGTGATGCACATGATCAGCAACGACATTCAGAGGCTGTGGTATTTAGGCGATGCTTTATTGGTGTTTATAGGTTGAGGGCATATCAATACACAGTCAGCCTGAACTCTTCACACCAAGTAGTTGGGTACATGGATTGATGATGTTTACACAAAACATCAGACAAGATGATGTTTTTCCAATCTTAAACTGTCCATTTTTGGTGAGCCTGAGCCCTAACCCACTGTAGTTTCAGTTTTGTTCTCAGCCTGACAGGGAGTGTAACCCAGTGTGGTCTTCTACTTTTCAATCCTATCCACCTCAAGGTTATGCTATGCTATGCTATGTGAAGTGTAGTTATTTGTTACTGTAGCCATCCTGTTGGCTTGAATCTGCATGGCCATTTACTGACTTCAGGAAGGTGTTTCCACCTACAGAACTGCTGCTCACGGCATGTTTATTTCACCATTTTGGATAAACTAGAAAACCGCAAAGAAAATTCCCGGAGATCAGCAGTTTTTGAATTGCTGAACCAACCCCATCTGGCACCAACAGCCATGCAACAGTTAGTTAATTAGGTCACATTTCTTTCCCATTTTATTGTTATATAACCATTAACTGAAGCTCTTGATCTCTGTCCGCATGATTTTATGCACTGAGCTGCTGATACATGATTGGCACATTATATATTTGCATGAACAAGCAGGTTTGTAAGTGCAGGATGACTTTATGTTTCCCATGTACCTTATTGTTGTAGTTTATTCGTGAGATTCAGATAGATGGATATACAAAAGTTAAATATTCTCTCATTTAAATACACTTGTAAAAGATTAATAAGATCATACTGATGGATTGGAATATGACATTAAAATTTGATAATGTAAAATTCATTATATTCTTTCTTCTACTAATTAATTATATCTAGATAAATTCTGTTTCAAGGGCATATTTTAATCCCACTGCTGCATTTACTGAATAAATGACCTCATATACTATAATTACTAAACTAAGAATTCATGTTTTCTTTTATTGAAAACTAGCTTTTATAGTTCTATTTCATGTTAACTATTGTGGTTTTACTCACAAAGGTTGTCTTGACGAATTGTTACACTAATTAGGTCTTTTGTTTGTGCACTGTGCATGGTGTTTGCTTTTGCAATGTGAACACACTAACCTTTTAAAGATGTTTAGACAAGTTTAACGTTTTAGACTAGCTTAAAGTTTATTTATATATGGATAACTATATGATATGTGCATGCATATAAAATGTGTAACCATTTTAAATTTTTTTGTGATTAGATGTGATCACCTATCTTTCAAGAATGTATCCTGAGCAGGATAAATGAACATGTGATTGGATGTTTTGTGATTGTTACACTGGATTAGGTTGAACAGTAGAGCCTATTTGCTTTGGTTTGGTGTACTGAGTGGTTCTGTTGGCAAAAAAGAGAATGGGTTCTCAATATAAACTTCCACGACTGAGATGGCTTAGAAAAACGTTAATTTGTCTGCTGTGTATCAAGCCTTTCAGGTCATTCATCATGCCTCCATCATGACATAGCTACTTATGTGAAATGTACTTAAATTTACAGTTGCTTGTTTCTGAAAGGATTTACTTGTGCATGGAGTTATGTTGGTCTTCCTATCGCCTCTTATGTCATTTGGAGCTCATCGCACTGTTCTGGAACAAGTAGCCTTTGTGCCGCTGGTTAATGTAACTGGTAAAATTGTCAGGTTTATCTGCTGCTAAGTGTTTACATGCATAAGTGGCAGGTGGTTTGTCTTTCATTACAATCTAGGATTGTGTTTTATTTTTTTTCTTTCTTTGTGCTGATAGTTTACAGATACAGGGACCCCAGAGCTAAGGGGACCTAGTCATGAGGGCCCCTCCACCTCTCAAAGCCTCCTGCCCCCCCAGTTGCCCCAAGCTGAGCCGTCCCTTGACTTGGAACAGCAGTGGCAGGACATCATGGCCATTATGGAGCTGCAGGTAAAGATATATAGTCTGTTTGCAATTTTCTTTGTTTATGTGCATTGTTTATGTTTATTTTTTTCTTACCATACCTTTTCTCGTCTGCTTTGTGAAGGACATGGAAGTGAACACCACTGCAGATAACCTATTCCTGAATAATAACACCAATGGTGGCAGTAATAACAACAGTGGGATAGAGTCAAGCTCCTTGGTCACTTTTGGACTCTCCAGTCCTACTCTTATTAACCAGAATGTAAGTCTTCATCAGGCTTCCTTGCCCAGCTGTAGCCAGGAGTTCCCACAATTCTTTGGCCCAGAGTTAGATTCTCCATCCACACTTGAATCCTCTGGCCCACATCAGCCTGCCCTCCTTAGCCTTTCATCCAGCAACTCCTCCAACATCAATTCTACCTTTGGGGCCACTAACCTGACGGGTCTCTTCCTCCCACCCCTCCTCAATGGCACCAGCAACATCACCTGTACGCCAGTGCTGCAGGACCCTCTTAATAGTCTACTAGAGGAAGCCATGCTGGATGAGATTAGCCTATTAGACTTGGCCATGGAGGAGGGCTTCAGTCAGGCCCAGGCCTTTCAGCTTGAGGATGAGCTGGACTCAGACTCTGGCCTCTCTTTGGACTCCAGTCACAGTCCTGCCTCACCCAGCAGCTCGGAGACCTCCTGTTCATCCTCTTCATCGTCCTCCTCCTCGACCACTTCAGCCACTTTTTCTGAGGAAGGCGCTGTAGGCTATACCACTGACTCGGAAGCAACATTAGAGTTGGAGGAAGGTGCTGTTGGTGGCTACCAGCCTGAATACAGCAAGTTCTGCCGCATGAGCTATCAGGACCTCTCCCAGTTCCAGAATCTTCCCCAGCTAGAAAACATTAGCCACAACCACACCTACAACCTTCCCCTGTCGTCCAGCTCAAACCCAGAATATCAACAGCCACTTAATACCATGGGGAAGAAGACAAGCCGCGATAAGCAGCAGCAAGCCAAGCTTCAGTCCCCACAGGACTTCTTGGACAAGCAGTCGAGCAGAGATGAGCGCCGTGCTCGTGCTATGAAGATCCCTTTCTCTAATGATAAGATTATCAATCTGCCAGTGGAGGAGTTCAATGAGTTGCTTGCCAAGCATCACTTAAGTGAGGCCCAGCTGGCCCTTATTCGGGACATTCGCCGCCGTGGGAAGAATAAAATGGCAGCACAGAACTGCCGCAAGCGCAAGCTGGACACTATCCTAAACCTGGAACAAGGGGTGGATGACCTGCGCCGCACCAAGGCTAAACTTCTGAAGGAGAAAATGGAGTTTGTGCGTTCCATCCGGCAGATGAAGCAGAAGGTGCAGAGCCTATACCAGGAGGTGTTCACTCAGCTGCGGGATGAAGACGGCCGGCCCTACCCTGCCAGCGAATACGCTCTTCAGTACGGCCCTGACGGCAGCATCCTAGTGATGCCCCGCAGCATGGTAACGGAGCAGAGCCGCAAGCCCGATAAGAAGCAGAAAGACAAAAAGAAGTGAGGCTGTATCCTTTTCCTCTCTTGTACCACCAAAAAGGTTAATAGGGTGAATTCTTTTACTTTGACCAGACTCAAAGAACAAGGAATTTAACAATTCTTCCTGCTTTAGTTTTTCAGGATTTTTGGTTCCAGTACTTTAACAGTAAACAACTGTGAAGCACAAGTGCTTTGTTTTCCTACACCTTTTGTTTCAAGAAATTAAGTGAACAGGAAGCAAACAATCGAAAACAGGTTAATGGAACTGTTCGGGAATAAACCGTAACTGGATCCTGCAAACTAGTTAGGCAGAAGAATGTATGGTCATGTAATGTATGGCATGTAAGTTTAGGAAGAAAGAGACTCAATCAGCTTGACTGAATTTGCTTCAAACAGGGTATACATTGTGGGCCAGCTCTGAAGAGTACGTAAATTGATACTCTCCCAAGTAGTTGGCAAATATGCCAAGGTAGTACCCGTGATGAGTTGACATGGCCACCCATAAAGAAGGTGGAATGGGAGACTTCAGGTTTAAGATCTAAGGATTTAGTTTGACCCAGATATGTATGAATTGCTTTTCAAAAAGTGAAGCGAAAAGTAGTAATTCTCCTGAGATATAGCCAACGTTCACCAAAGGTTGTATGGGGTTCCTTTTTTAAAAAAAAAATAATAATAAAAAAGGACAACTTGCAGACAATGCTGCAATGGTTCAACCATGCTAATACTGCAAAAAGGACAGAGATGCTGACATTGCGTCAGAGACTTCAAATGTAGTGCTCCTCCTAATCAAGGATCTCCGCGGCAGTTTAATGTAGAAGCGGGAAGATGAACAGAGAAGTCAACTGGTTTATGGACATGCTGGGCTGAGAAAAAGCATGGCTTAACTGGAGACTGGACTAAAAGAAGGAAAAATATACGAGGAAGCACACATTGCATTACAGATATAAAAGCCTTTGTTTATTTGTATGTACCACTGTTGTCTGTTTGCCGCTTCGACCATGGTCTCCTGGTCTCTCTCCATATCTCTGTCGCAACTCCCATCGCTCTATTGCATCGTATCAGGCGTTTCCTGCACTTACTGCACTAGATTTAAAGGCAAGCGCTGGTCCCCGGGCAAAGCTCCCATACGGTATCACACAGACCACTTACAATGGACCGGATTGTGCTTTAGATCAATACCCTAAGAAAGGTGTTGCACGTCTTAATAGAGCACCTTTTGAGAGAGGTTTTTGGGGATCGCCAGCCTTGGCCTTGTTTGTTGCATTTGTTAGTCCCACAGCACTGAAGTTCTGTTCTGCTGTATTGTCCAGCCAGTTTGAATACTCTGATGATACTTTCTATGAATTAGGATAGAAGCCAGTGCACCACCACTTAACATCTCCATCTCCCTGTATGTGGGGCATGGAGCCCTGTGCCTTACGTTATATCTCCCTCAGTAGCCTCCTTATTGAGTACTTGTATCATGTTATCCTTTTGAGTGAACCTATGCACCATAAATTAACAAAGTATACAGATGACGAAGGCTGCCTTTTTATTTTAAACCTAACAGTTGATCTGCATATTAAACGATTTATTTGCCAGTTTTCAAACGGAGAAGAAACCCTGTATTAATTGAAAGAGCAGTCAGTCCTTTCAAGATACTTTGCCAGATATTACTTCTGATTGTTACTGATAGAAAAGAAGTAAAGCACTTTTTTGCTTGCATGTGTAGAGGCAGAAACATCTGGAAAGGATATGATGCAGAGTGTATTTATTTATATTAATCCAGTGTTAATTTTACTGTTTGTCAGGTGACAGGCTGGAGGGTGGCACATATTACAGACATACATGCTGATTGGAGACGAAACAAATTTGTGACTTAGGTTATTTGGAAGTGGGTCTGTTCTCATTTCCCCAACCTGCTTCCTGGTACCCTACCACACAGGCCTGGTGGTAGTTTAGAATAAGCTATGTTTTGTTCACAAGGCTTGGTGTGTTGTGTTCTGCGGGATACTGAGAATAGTGTTTTGTCGTCAAACTACACTGCATATTTGCATTCCAAAGGATTAGCCTGGATAGCTTGTAAAAGTCAGTACAAGCACTCAAATAGCTATGCTCAGTAATTTATAGGCGTCAGTTTAATTGTGAGGTTGTCTAAGTCAAGCCTGCATTTGTTATGTTAAGTGCTTTTTCCTGTAGTACTAAGGAGGTTATGTCACTCGCTATAAGAAAAAAAGGAATATAAATGAGTAAGATTAGCTTTAGCAAGTATAAGAGCGAGTCATTCGCTTGAATTGCATATAAATCCATAATTTAATCTTCATTATCATAAGCAGCCCCACATCAGTCAGTGCGTTTTTGTTTTAAATGAAATGTCTGAAGTGTAAATACAATTATTGCAGTAAAAGGAAATGAATTGCTGATGTCACATGTTTCTGTCTTTATTTTTGGGGGGGATTCAACTAAGACAAAACACTGGATGATGGATGGATGGCTGGATGAATGGAGACTACAGGGTTTGTTTTGTCAGAAAAAAAATGAAAATATTAAAACAAACGAAAATGAAAAAGTGAAGAATTCACTCAATATACTCTCCAAAGCGATTTAATTTTTTACTTCTGTCCCCATTTGTTTACTTTGTTCTGTGTTGTATATATTTTATTGTTCTGTGTGTTCCTTCTTATTTTCATATTCATGAATTTTTTGTTTAATTTTGGTTGTACATTTTTTGTTTCTGGTTTACTTTGAAATGTTTGCTGGCAATCTGGGATTGTTTTAATCATTAATAAAATTATTTTCTTTGACCAGTCAATTGTGCTGTTAAAATCTGAAATGTATTCCCTAAGGAAATAAGTGGTTTACAGGAGTATTTCTTTTCTATTAGAAATATTCTTTCTTTCACAGTTGTTATACTAATGCGGTTATGAGTAGTTAGCTGTGCTGTGACTCATATTTTTAAGAAATGCAGTTACCCTGTTAAAGCCACCGTTTAGCTTGAATTGTTCTAACATCTGTATTTTCATGTTAATGAATTTTGAATTTCATCTGAATTTTAGTTTCGTAGAAGTTTTTAGGAAGGCTTCAAAAATCACAAAGCTCCAAAGATGGAAATCTTCCTTTAAATCACACAGAACTGGGTTTTTGTAGTGGTATGGAATGGTATGCAGAAGAGGGTGGGATGAAGAAAGGGGAGAGTCGTAATTTAGCCCACATCTTCACCACCAAGGGAAAAGGTGGTGTAGTAATTTATCAGTCAATGATTTAATTCTTATGCATCAGCAGTTCTATTCCAACCTTGAATTGATTACCTGTTAACATGGAAAGCTATAGATATTGTATCTGTTAACAGGAGAAAGATCTTTAAAGAAAATTTGTTATGGGTATGTTCGTGCAAATAAACAGTTGTTTTTTTTTTTTTGTAATTTGGTTTCTTTTGTATACCTCAAACAATAGTCCAACAAGTTTGGCGAAGAGTGCTCTTATGCCGTTAGTGTGTCAAAGTTTCTTGTAATGGATTGGCATCCTTCAAGGGTATGTCCTACATTTCCTCGATAATGTGTGTATAGATCAATATATTTTATGCAGATACAACACAGCAAAGAGAGTAGACTTGCATTCTGCCAAGTGGATTAGCCAGCTGGTTCTTATTTTTGTACAGTGTCATGGACCTTTGCCTATATGGCTTTGGGAGGATTCAAGTGACTTGTGCTATCCTCCAAGCATGTTGCATTAGAAATTACGAGCCAGTGATGTCCTTCCATCTGTCTTCCAAGCACACATCCAGTACAGAGTTACGGGGAGCCCACCCCAGGCTGCACGGAGCACTGGGCATGGGATCACGATTAGCGGACATTCTCATCCAAAGTGATGTCCAACTGAGAAAGCGGGGTCCACCAATCCTAGGACCAACTGGGGATTAAGGGCTTTACTCAAGGGCCCAATGGTGAAATCATTCTGTCAACCAAGGGATTTGAACTAAAGATGTTTTTGGGCACAGAGTCCTAATCTGCAGAGCTACATACCACTCCTTGGAACCCAGGATTCTCGTCAATAGCAGGGTACCCACGCTCTGAGGGTTTCATAACCACACATCTTTGGATTCCAGTCGGAAACATGGCAAGAACATTCCACATTTACAGAGGTTGGACTTTGCCCCACTGACACTGGAGGAGTGAGGTAGCAGTCCTCCCACCTATGTGCTCTTCCAGCTTTGTATAAATATTGTCATTTAAAATCTCATTTATTTTTAACAGCATATATTTGAAATCTATTTAGTAGATTCCTTCCTAATGAAATATGGTGTACACCGTGCACTACTGTGGTACTATGAAATGATTTTTTTATGAGAAGCACAGAAGGCATTTTAACAAATTTGATCTGAAAGGTATTTCAGAGTTGAGTGAAAAATGATAACCAAGTTAAGAACAGTTTTTCATGCGTGATTTATCTGTTCTTCTCCAGCTGATGAATAATGAATAATGATGCAAGATTTTATGGTGAGAATATTTAGCAGTTTATAAATATGTCTTGGCCACTGGCCAAAAAGAATAATGTCATCGTCTAAGAGCCAGAAGAGCAATGGTGCTGCTTCAACAAGTGGTTTATTCATCATAAAATACACCCTAAAAGGTAATCAAAAGTTATAGCATTGTGTCTCCTGCTCCAGCAATTTGTGTTGTTTCTGTGAAAAGTGTTCTTTTCCTATGGCAACGCTCTTCCTGCGTATTTCATTCTCTCCTGTCTCCTGCTGGCAAAGTTAATTTTAGACTGAAGTCCACGTGAAGAGAGGTATCTTGTAGTGTGATACTGATTAGGCAAGTAGGAACTTGATGCTGAGCAGGACATAAGATGCAAAATGGTCAAGTCTCTGAGCAATGAAATTGCATTGCACAACTGAGCACATGGCTGCCGGGCAGTTTATTATAGCCACAGATGATTGTACCACAGATTCGAAACATTCCCGTCATTATGTATGGTTCCTGCCACATTAAAAACAAATAGAATATCCATCCATCTATTTTATGTGCCCACTTTCGCCATTCAGTGTTGGTGGGGTCTGGATGCCATTCTGGAAGCTATGGGCACAAGGCAGGGAACAACCCTTACGTCCTAACAACCCATAGCAGGAAATTGAATATAAATATGTAGTACAAACATGACATATTAAGACGTGAGAATAAGAAATAAAACAAAAAAGAAAAACAATGCATAATACCCCATTAGCTTTAAAATAAATCCTTCCATACATGCCAAACCATTTTTTGTCACCAGGCAATGCAACAAAAACACTGTATTGCATCGATCATGAACCTAATATATATCCACTAAACATAAATATTTTTCTGATCTGAATATCCGCTCATGCATTCCTTATAATTTTGAGTTAGCGGGTGTTTCAAAATGATTGTTTAAAAGACCATTCTTTTATTCTTCTGGTTTGTGATCCTATGAATCATTTTTGCTGTGAAATGGCACTGCAGTCTGGTCCTGAATTATTATAAATTGTCTCCCAGGATTTGCATTCAACTCCAAAATCCAGGCAGTAAGCCCCATGCAAAAGGGATAAAAATGCTGATTTCGCTATCATTGTGATGTATTTGTTACAGGCTCCTACAAAAATAAACATGAACAACATGAATCTTGTATTCAAGCGACAACCCAGATGATGTGCAAGTATGATGGGAAAATGTTGTTTTATTGCTGTCGTGTTTGTGTTCATTAATCTCCCAACACTGCACAAGACTGTAATATGAGGGTCTTTATTTTTCATTTATCATCTTGAAGCTAAGTTAGAGCTAACAATCAGTTAAAAGATTCATTGGTACAAATGTTGTCATGAATTGCACTCTTCGCTTTTTCTTATTTTCACCTCTTGGTGTACTGTATAGTTCACAGCACCTCAACAGACAATCCACAAGAACAGAGAAGCACAGGTACAGACCAAGATCTGCCATCCAGACAGTGTTTTGTACAAGTGACCAAGCCCCTACAGCACATAAATAAAACGGTGATACTTTATTTATCCGTTTGAGGAACTGTCCATCTGGCCCTCCATAAGACACACACAGCTGAGAGCATGATTGGGGGGTCGCAGTGCAGGATCAGCCGCCCTTTGGAGCTATTGGGATTAAGGTTTCAATCCGCTGACTTTCAGATCATGGAAGCCACATAACGCCGAGCCACAAACCGCCCCCAATATCCCCCAGCATTCTGTGGTTGGACACTGAGAGTAGTGTTTAGCCTTTGCACTAACATTCTGAGTCTGCCACTCCCATTGCCTGTTGATTGCATCAGGATGGAATTTCCAGTATGGCTTCATGCTATTCTTATCCCACGTGTGCCCCTACATTAGTAAACATGAGGTTGATTGGGAACCCTTGTTACAGGCCCTCAAAGCTCTACAGCCTCCATTATCAATGTACTCCTTCCCATTCTCTAAAATCTACATCCTTTATAATCTTCAATAGAACATTATCACCACCCAAAATGAGAAACAGGCTCTGCAATGCACAACATATCCTGCTCAGTGTCTCATGAAAATTATTAATAACCACATTCACAATAAACCTATGTGATATGGGATTGCCAACAACTATCTCTTGATATGAAATGGATTTTCCTCCTAATAAAATATGAGGCTATGCTTGTATCAACTGAAATCTTTGCCTCAGATTTTCCTTTAACAAAACACTGCTTTTAAAAAAGCATCACATTGATTTATTCACATTGCCCTATGAATTTAATGTCACGTTAATTTAATGGTCCCAAAGTCCGTGAAAAAAATTGCATGAATTATATCAATACCAACTGCTATCAGTGTATATGTTTGGAGTATATGTTTACTTTCAGTTTGTAAATACCTAATATTCAGTTCTCAAGAAGCTTAACCAGATAGAGAGCCTGAGTAATACGAAGCTCAAAGTTACTTGAAGTTCTTTGTCTTTCTCTGCTCCGAAATGTACATCTTTGACAATAATTCTGATAAATGCTCAACACAAGGGATGAGGCCAGAGCCCGGGGGGGGGGGGGGGGGGGGGGGGGGGGGGGGGGGGGGGGGGGGGGGGGGGGGGGGGGGGGGGGGGGGGGG
>JABFDZ020000097.1:28547982-28580382 GCA_019775955.2 Pollimyrus isidori
CCCCCCCACCCCCCCCCCGCCACCGGGCCCCTAACCCCCCCCCCCCGCCCTCCCCCCCCCCCCGTGCCCCCCACCCCCCGCCTCCCGCGCGTGGGGGGGGGGGGCGGGGCGGGGGGGGCAGCCAGACAGGCGTGACTGCATCTAATGAACATATCACTGGTCTGCCTAATCACTGAATTGATTAACTTTTCTTTTTTAATCATGAATATTTCATGGTATATACCTATAATTAAACCCACTCATTATGAGATAAAAATGACACGTCATCCAGCTTCTAAATGCTTGAGAAATTTAAAGGCCGCTACTGTAGAAGGTCAGTGTCCCTTTAATACATCGGGGAAAACGGTTCCCATGAAAGGATTTTTTTGTGGAAAATGCATCATCACTTTTCCTTCTGTTTCCATTCAAATCCCTTAGAAGAACAGAGGAGCTGCTTTACGCTGTTCTTTCACTCTCGCGAAGTTCACCATGGCAACAAGAGGGCAGGTAGGTGGAGTCAAAGTAACGTGCCCTGGATGAGAAAAAAGACCCGGTATCCTTCCCATGGCTCACTCTGCCATCAAAATAGAAACTTTGGAGGTAAATCACGGAAGGGCCAAGAGCCATTTATGAGAGACACCCTCAATGGGAAAGCCTTACACACACATGTACACGAGTATTTCTGATGTAATGCCATAAAGGCAACGCAGACAAGACACACACGGTGACTCCTTCTCTTCAGTGGTGGAAGGGGTCCAGTCTAGTGCGCAATGGGCTGTATTCAGGGAGGCCATGGAGTTTTGTAGGACGTTTTCACAGCTTGTTTTACAGCCCCTTGTGGGTCTGTCCTACTGCCATCCCCAACCAGTCCCAGACACGGGGTGGCCATCGCACACAGAAAGGAAGCAGTGTGGAAGAGGCCCGAGTGAACAAGCTGCCGCCTCAATAGGGAAACAGCTTCCCCGTCGTAAATCTCGAGGCTTTTACAGCGGTGCCTGTGGGAATAGTGGAATGTGACAAGGCTGACCTTTAAAGCAGGTCCTTTGATTACCAGTACATAAATTAGGACCCTGGCATGCAAAAGGGCCCAGGGCCTCCGAGAAGACTTTTGTAAGCAGTGGGTATACACAGAAGCCCACTGTGCTGCAAGCAGAAAACAGAGAGGTGCCAGCAATGTTACAGAAACTGCAGGAGAGCCATTATACAACAGCTAAGGTACTGGACTGAACATTAGCCTTTAGGAAGCATGAAGATCCAGACAGGGGGGCAGGACTTTCTCTAGAACTGCCATCTATAGGGTCAAAGCTGACCTGTTGTCTTCATAGAACAATGTATGGTCTCTCTAAAGAAGTACAGAGAGAACAATGAAATAATGGTCAATAGTAACGAAAATCGCATAATGGGAGACAATAAAAGGCTGTTAAGTTTATTTGCTAAAAGATCTTTGTTTTCCCTGTCAGAACCTTTCTGACTTCTGTGTCGCACGCTTGAGTTTATTAATCTACCCTGATTAATAAACCAAGACCAAAATGGCATTTGAAATAATGCCATGAAGTGACATTAAGCATCAGAGATGCTCTGGGCTTCCACGACGACTCAGCAGGCAGAAAGACGGAGAGCACAGGCTTCTAGGATTATCAGGTCACCAGAACCGCAAATGGTTCACGTGATCAATGTTTCATGTTGTTGTCTTTCCTGGCAAAACTGATCTTTTTTTGTATTAAACCCCAAGGTCTTTCATTGTATCATGCCCCCACAGTCCCTTAAGAGAGCTGCGGTCCACTGACAATTCCCAGCACTCTGCTGCTCTGTTTCCTTAGCCGCCACAGCTTTCCCACTCAGACACTTATATTCAGCTTGTGAGCTACTTACAATTTTATTAATTTATATGGCTGGAAATTTTATTAGAGCAATTCAGGTTAAGCACCTCGCTCAAGGGTACAACAGCAGTAACTTTGAGATTGCAAGTGTTCATTTCCACTGGGCTTCCTGCTGTTGTCTGTCTGAGGTACAGGGAAATCTTAAGAAGAAGAATATAAGTGGATTATTATCCAAGGGGCTGGGAGAGGCTTAAAGTGGGATAAGGGACCTTGGCTTGTGTGACTGCAGCACTGATGGCCCACATCTCCTGTGGGTATGAGCCGCCCTGAACAACGGCATGTAGACCACGGTGTGACAAATCGCCATTAGCTGACAGGGCTGCGTCCTGGAGAAGCATCTATCCCTTAAGGCTTCAAGAAAAAGTGAAAAGGAGGGGGTGTAGACGGCTGACCACTGAGAAACCAGCAGGGATTAAAAAAAACTGGGGAAAAAAATTGGAAACAAGCTCTGAGCATGAGCAGAATTCTGCAAAGCTTTTCACACTGCACGTCAAGTCGCTTAAGACTACAATATCTAACATAAATCCTGGATTTCTGGATAATGAAAAAAGTTACAACCTTTCAACATATATAAGGGCACTGATATCTTTTGTTGCCAGGCTGGGAGCAGAAAGGAAGAGCTTCCGCTTGTTAAGAGGAACTAATCAATTCAGAGAGCAAATTCTTAATTATGAGGGGAAATAATGTATTCTCTAAATGCCAGCGTGGAGCCAGTGCAGGGGATTGGGGAGATGGGGTTAAGATGCCAGATGGATGCTGGCATTAACTCCTATTTCATGTTTCACTATGCTAAGCACTACAAAGGAGCAGAAGGGGAGGCAGCTTTGACGAAAGGGAAGCTGCAGGTCTGGCTGCGGCGGCAGCCGCTTGTGTGAAATGAATTCAGTAGAATTAACCAGGGCTAGATTGCGAATGAAAATGACGAAGATGCAGCTGACTGCGCAGGCTTCCTGGCTTCTGTATTTTTAATTTAATTTATTTGACTGTTTTGCTTGTGCTTGCCTGGACAGATGTGAAGGCACATGCTTGCACATTATCACACGCACACACAAACACACTGTTGTACTCTTATCTTTGTAGGAACATTTTTGATTGCAGTCACAGATTTTTATAAAACTGAGATTCCCCTTGTGGGAACTGATGTCTCCATAAAGTTAAAATAAAAACTAAAGTTTTTTTTATCACTTTGTAAGGACATTTGGTCCCCACAATGTATTATATACATACTGTAAGCCACACACACACACACACGCATATGCACAGCGGCCACCCACTTTCGTTAGGAAACTACAGCCTCTTGATGACTGTGTTGAAGATTTAATTTGCTGGAAATCAGCCTCAGAGGGGCAATTTGTTTATCCCCGGGACATGGAGAAGACTTTGTAATGTGGTGCATGATAGAGGGAGGTACTAAGGGGAAGAGGGTGAAGCTGAAGAATGATGTCGACTCTCCCGGCGGCCCCTGTCTGCTCCGTCCCTCCCTCTCCACCTCGGCACTCCGCATCTCTTTGTTCATCTAACCCTGTACTGCGCAGAGAGCGCCGCAGCTACCAAAACATCCCGTCCTGCTTGCCATCCTTTACCTTCCCTGCTCTTTCCTGAGTACTTAGTTTAGCCTTAAAGACAGAGTTTTTTACTGTAAGCGAGTGATCAATACAGATCAATGTGGGAGCTTTTTATAATCTGCATGTTCGGCATTGTTCAGCCAGACGACGCCGTGGCCTCTTCCACTCCATCCTGTGCCTGATTTGCCACTTGACAGCCATCAATTCAGACGCATTTTAAAACTGTTTATTAGCACCATTGATTTAACTTCTTGAACCTTTCCCGGCTGCCCATTCATTATGATTAGTGTTCACATGTAGTCAGTCCCTCCTCCACACTTCTACACTTTACAGAGAATTTATAGGGTCTGGGCTTATTACAGCTATTTCAATGTGTCATTTGAATCTATCTGAAATTTTGGCCGACGCTCCATATTTAATTCATTGAGGTCAAGGATCTTCGGCTGTCATCATTATAGCCCCGGCCTTAGCAGTTACCTGCGTGACTCATCTTCACGCAGCATTGTTTTGGCAGGCTGTCACATTCTCAATCCCAAAATAACAAAATAATAGTGATATTACAGGTATTATCAGGCCCTAATGTAACTGAACAGATCTACCGTTCGACCCTGAGCTGCAGTCTGCTATCGACTAATTATACAGATGCTCCCCTACAGTTACTCTAATCATAAGCTATGAAAAAGGACAGCAAAATTAATAATCATACTAGTATAATCTAGGTATAATATATATAATAGTTTATAATGGACGAAAGAGCAGTTTTAAGTGGGCAGAAAATCTCACTGTTTTCCCCACTTTGTCTGGGTGAATGCAATTGTGTGTGTGCGCACACTGGTATTTATCGAGGGATATCGAACCCAGCTGCTGCACACAGACTAACTGACAGAAATGTAGGGGCGTTTCAATGCAGGCCCTCTTACCAGCAGGGGTAGAGAGAAAAAAAATCCTTTTATCTATTAAGGCTGGAAGCCTTAATGGACCTCAAGTGTCCCACATCTGTGGAAGATTCTTGAATCCCGCATGCGAGTATGACACTAACAACTTACCAGTCAGGAGATCATATTTCAAACTCAATTGTTTTTAAAATCAGTATCTTGCACAGCAATATCTAAATCTGAAGAATCATTTAATAATGATTATTGTTCTGGTCTGAAGGACAGTCATCACAGAAATAGCTCATAGACATGGATAAAGCTGGAATCCTACAGCATTCTGCCCTATGCGCAATGCCACTTATCGCTCTCTGATTCTGAAGGATCATCATTTAAAAATAAATATATAGATCGAAAACTTTTCCAACTAAAGCAACAGAAAGGCTTTTAAGCCGGCTAGGGTCGCACTCCGACAGGCACTCATGATGACACAATGAAAAGGTACATTGCGCTCAGTTGTTCTTTGTTTCATATGAAAACTTACTTTCATGCGATATTACCTACCTATAATTGCTATATTTCGTGTTACTTTGTGATTATAATATCATAACAGTACCTTGTACATTTCTTTTCTATGTCGGTTGTTTGGATGCTGGTGTCCTAAATTTGTTCCTCTATGGAAGAGTCCTTCCAAAAACCCAAGAGTGCTTCCAGAAAACCAAATATATGTATAAATATCCATTCATGCACTGAAATTGCACGTAATTGGGTAACTAGTTATTAAACACAAAGAGATAGCAAATAGTCATTAAACACTTACTATAAAAGCAAGTAGCTAGAAGTATCAGGATTCTATTTTATGTGGTTTCATTGTAATACTCTGTATTTCCCTATATAACTGTTACATATACCAAATGATAAATATAAAATTATATATGTATATAAATGTTTAGTAGAAAAACATGTGTATAATGGTATAAGACAAAGAAAACCATAGTACAAAATTGTGATTTCCAGGCAATGATCGGCGGATGTAAACCAAGAAAAAATGACATTCATAAAAAGGGATAAAAGATAATAGCTGAAATGAGGAGACAAAGGCAGCCCCTTGTACCTTTAAGTGATCCACCTGCATGTTTTAATAAACACAAAGGGAGTTCCGCCTGGGTGAACAACTCAATTATCTTCCATAAAACTGCTGCAGTAACGTACACAAATCCCATTACAAATTTGGCTGCTGGGCATTCCACACCACCAGCCACGGAAAAGAGACGGGGGCAGGTTTTCTGCATGGCAGGGTGTCAAAATAAAAGTTCAGTTTGGATAAAAATCTGCAGAGTTAAAATCAAACCACTGTAGCATAACAAAACCCTGCACTAAGGTAAAAGAAGAAAAAAAAACTATTTCTTGAGATGTAGATTTGGTTGCCCTTTTTTATACACTATACACATCATGTACGAGGAGAAAAACAGGCGGTGCCACAAAGAAATTCCTCAGCCTAATGTGCTGTTTATGTTCATGGTTTTCTCCAGCCTGCATGAGACGAGTGTATGCGCAGCAGTATGCAGACATCAGTGTGTGCTCAGCTGTGAGGGAGCATGCACTGACCTTGCTGATAATATGGATGAGGTCGCCACGTTGGAAGGTCAGCTCATCAGGTTCGTCAGCCTCGCAGTCCCACAAGCCTTGGTAGTAACTGGCGTAATCGATCGACCACTCTGCAAAGACACAAGCACGTCTCACACTGTGACAGACGCAGATACTATGGTACATTCAGGGTACATGTTCAGAGCCGATTGTTAAATATTAACTGTACAATGAATATTGGCAATACGGTTGGCACTATTCGTGATCCGCAGTAATTGAAACAAGTAGTAATTTTTTTACAATCTGAAGTTTCATTCCAGAAAGCCAACAATATGCTTTCATGAGTCATGTTTTCAGTGGGTTGGGGTTTCATCTTCATATGTAGGAAATTTCATCATTGTTATATTTTCTGACAGGTAAGGCGTCTTTCAGCATGATCTGTGCCTTATGTCAAAAACAGGGAGAGGTTTTTTACTGGCCCGGAAACTCTCTGGATTTAAACCCCATAAAGAATCTGTGGCCAATCTGCAAGCAACGCCTTCATGGAACGGAAGGTACCACAAAAGATAAGCTTATTCAGGCGTAATTCAAGTACAGTAGTAGGACCCCAAGATCAAAGACTGCTTAAAATTGTTGGATGCTATGCCAAATCACATCATGAAAATAGAGGAGGCCATATTATATATTGAAATTTTGATATGTTGAACTTGTTTCAATTAATTTACACAAGGGTATTCTTTAGGATAGTTTAGAAGTTGTCCTACGGTGACCAGGGGGGTACGCGCTGAGCTACTTCAGGTGTTACAAAGTACTTCAAAACTGAAAATCTCCTCTGCTTGATTAAATAGTTCAGTAACTCTAGCTCTTTTACTGCTTTGATTCCTTGATTGAAAGATTCAACCAGCTGTATCACATTAACATCAGTGGCACATGCATGATTATAGGAGAGTGACCAATCAGAACACAGCAAGTACTCAGAGCTTAAGTGAAATCCAGACCCTATTAATTGTACTGGTAGTTTATGAATCCTGCCCTACCTCAAAGTGTCCCCCCTGATATGGGTTATCTGGTCACCCTGAGAAATACCCTGGCCTGAGCAAAGATTGCATAGTGTAGTGTACCAAACCAGAAACTCCCAGACAATTTGGAAGGAGGCACAGATGTGTGGAGGTGTACAAAATAAAAGTCTTTGAAGCTTGCAGAAAAAATAGACGCAAAAATGTTTGTTGTTTGATAAGACCAAGGCTAGTTTTAGCTTGAATGCATACTTTGCTCATAATTTACAGAAATCCTCATACTTGTATCTTGGTGCAATAGGGATGCTTATCAAAGGCAACTACTGGGGTTCCAATGAGTCTATAAAAAAGCATGAATGCAGCTGAATACAAGACGACACCTGGCTTCAGTCTGTACTATGTAGACCAGTGAGAAGTTTGCACTGTAACAAGACAACGACAAGCAAATTACTAAACAAACAACTGGCTTGCACTAGAGAAAATGAATGTGTTTGAGATTCAAAATCTTAGTAAAGTTCATAAAGACATGCCAACTAAGACACGTAGACATAATAGCTGATAAAACAGCATTCCTACTTCTGCATATTTCAGCCTTTACTTTGTGTGTGCATGTGTGTGTGTGATTATATATATATATAGATTTTCTTTTACAAAACAAAAGCATTCCTGTCTTTTTAAATGAACAATTCCAATACAGCTACAAAATTTGCTAATATTTGAGGGCAGTACCCTTACTCCCATTTACTTAATAAATAATGCTTTGTATGATCAAGTTTTGATGATTTTAATCTCGTTTAGTTCACTTAAACTCCACCGGATGTTAACAAACTTTTAAGTCGCCGTCTCTGTTGACACAATCAAGTAGAAGCACCTTCCTCAATAAAACATACAGGATTGTGGTTGCAGCTTGTGGAATTTCCGCACAATATCCTGCCTGCGTCCATTTCAAAGCCAAGTGTGAGGTAAACCTACTTCAAAACAAAGTTCTTAATTAGATAAAATATGAGGCAGGTATTTTCACTTCAGAACCCACTATGTCTGCTGGCAACAGACAGCACATCCCATTGACGCACAGTCTACACTGAGCAGCTTTCAGCATCCAACTAAACTCATTAGTAAATATTAAATATTTACACATCCGTGCCACAAAGCACCCTCTCAATAATAAATGCCTCTGCTAATTACTTTTCAGGAAACAATTCTTTCAGACAGGAAACAATTGGGTAAGTCTAATTCCGCTTAATTGTGCTACCATTTTTACCATTTGTATCTGAGGCGATGTAGCGGGTAGGCATATACTTCCTGTGTTTGCATTTCATAAAAGATGTGGAGCCAGCTGATGGCTGGCATGTGGGGTGGAGGATCAGACGTATCCTTTAGATCACTGCAGAAAGAGTAAATGACACTTAGCGGACAACAAAAGCACCAAGATGAGCCGTTCTTGTTAGCGTGAGAATTGTTGTTTTTAGTGACCATGGTACAATACGCTTTCTGAATTAGGTAATGTGCCACAGATAACAGTCCCTACTCATGTTAAGAGTTACTCATTAGTAGCATAACCTATTAGGCATTACTTAGCCCACCATCGTTACTTCAAAGACAGTAATTCAAATATCTATCAAAGCACACAATTCACAGACTTTCTCTTTCTTTCAAGTGCAGACACAGACATGCACTCTTTCCACTCCAATAAAAACAGTTAACTGATACTGCATTTATTTTCATGGAACCCCCATTTATCTTACATTAAGTTCGACAGCTGACAGAAAGGGCATTAAGAAATCAGTGACACGGCTGTTGAGGGGAGGAAAAAATGCTTTTTCATCCTTCAAGTGAATATATTTTCAACTGTGAGGGTATCTGCCAAGCACTTTCTCCACTCCCACACAGTTTATATCTTGATCTTATGCTCCTGTTGCTCCACCCAGGACCAAGACCCAAAAATGCATCCCCTCAAAGGTGAAGCTGCAGGCCGCTACATCAAGCCTCTCATTAACAATCGCTCACCAAAACTGCCAAAGTCAACCATCACACTACTAAAAATTAACTTATTTTGTTATTCATGTGGTTTCGTAATTTACTTTAAATGTACTGAGCCTCTACTATAACAAATTTTGTTCGAAATTTGCAATAATTGACAGCATGACTTTTCCTATAATTCTTCCGCAAATTCTGATGATCGCCTACTCCCCAAACGTTCTTCTGATGATGATGGTATTAAGGATCTGTGCCATCGTGGTCCATCAGCATGTGCAGGACAGCACAGGTCTACTGCTGTGTGGAGCTGGGTGATGATGGGCTGATTGTTTATTTGTTCCAAGACGGGGTCGAGGCTGGTCTGTGAGCCCTCCACCCTCACACAGCCATCACTGCGTAGGAGGGGAAATGCACTGATCTGACTTACTGTACCAAGACCACAAAGACTATGCATGTCTGCTGAATTATGGATCCACAGACTGTACCAATGCTAACTGCCCTGCTGGTGACCAGTGGTATTTCAGTGGTCTGTACTACGAAGTGGGGTTACTGGCTCATCGGGGTAACTTGTCAGATTTAAAGTACCACAGTTTAAATGAACTTCATATTCGTTCACTTACATTTTGCCCAGACTACCTTAAATCTGACAAATTTCCCCAATAAACCAGTAACCCCGCTTTGTAGTAAATAGTCATTCGTCTCTTACTTGACTGCAGTGAGTTGGGGGTCATTATCTCTGTAGACAAAACTCTCCAAGTTACAGAAGCATACTCAGCAGGCACCATGTACCACAGGTTACAGGCTGCTTCACCACGAGGCGCCATATTTTACATTTAAATAAATAACATATGATTCTGTACAACACTTCATAAAAGAGATCATACATTTTTCATATAGTTTTGAACATCTTATGAATTCCTTATAAAAAGCATGCTGTGGACATATCTTATTTTTCCATTTACCATAAAAAAAAAAACCTTCTTAGTGATAAAACAAGGCTGACAAATTAAATGTGGATTCACGCACACCAAAATTCCAAGCAGACAGGCAGCAAACACTCTTTCATTAAAACAAGAAAAATTTCATTTCCGGAAAAAATGTTGGCTCAAAAATGTTTTCATAATGCTTTTATCAAAACATCACCACCTATTAAATGTTGACAGATTTATGATATTAACTTTGTCTATTCCAAAACCTTTTCATGATCTAAGCCTAAAAGTAAGAAAAAAAATCATGTGACCAGGGGGGCCAGATCCCTAAAAAGTTCACACGCTACCTGGAGTGAAAGAAAAGACATCTGGTGAACTTTACAGCTTTTGAGCCTATCGGTGTCCTCCAGTGAGAATACTGATGCTTGTATTGCTATTGAGCTGAACTCCGCTTAACCTTGTGCTATGCAGATGCAGCAGGATGGGATATCTCCAGGAAGCAACTTCCAAACACAAGCGTTGACCTGCTGACATTTTTAATAAACCCATGAGAGACTGGGGTGTGCTATGACTTTACACCTTATGTGCGCTGAGAGACCAGTTAAAAGGCTTCTGCAATCCCCTAAACATCCATTAAAGCCACGTACAGACACACTCAAAACAGTAAAAAGTTCTTTCATTTTATTTCCAAAAACACTTTCATTGTTCACTGTTACGAGTCGCAATAAAACACAGTCCAGGCTTCCATATTTACACAAAACCATGAGGCTGGTTCTTCAAAGTTTCTGTACCGTCTACATTAAAGATGTTTGACTTTGTTTTTCTGGCAAGGCCTTTCCCTTTCCATGTAACCCTCTGCTAAGTAAACACAGCAGCACAGAGTCATAGGGCACGATTAATTCCAGGTAAAGGACAGGGTGCCAAGCTGACAGTAAATTAAACCTGTCCACCAAAGTGCCTTTCATCCTCTTTGGCTGAAGGAAGCTGCTGCTTCCTCTCTCTCCAGAGTAGCAGGTGATTCCTGTCTCTCTGTTCCTGCCGCCACAACAAACAACATATTAATGGCCTTCACGTTTCCTGGTCTAGGTTACGCACAAAAAGGTGGCGGAAAAAAAAAACTTGTTTTCACCCTCAGTCACTCACGTCACTGCTGCTCCAATCCTCATTCTATGCAGATTACAATAAGCAAATTCCAGCAGGCTGCAGAAACACATTCAATTTAGGTGGGCTGTGTATTGTATTCTTGTTTGTTTGCCCTGCCTTGTAAGGTTGCCAGCTGTATAATTCAGGTTATAGTTCAATTACATTTGAAGATATATGAGATGTTCTGTATAAGATAAAAAGCAGTTGAAGTCTGACATCCATTCATCATACCGTGAGCTGCAACGTTGTTGCTTTTATTGTTCAACTGAATGCAACTTTGAGTATATAGCTAAGGAGGCAGAGATTGGAAGGATAACACATATTATAATATAGCTAAAGAACTGGACGCAAATCACATCTCACATCATGTCATATAGGGAGGATGAATACAAGCTTCTGGCTATGTAAGACATATTTACTATATACTGCTAACTTGCATACAAAACAAAGAGCAGGCCAGTACTGGTAACTTTCACTATGAATTCATATAAAAAGATCAGCTAGGGATTCTTTTAAGTAGATAAAATGTAACGTACTTACATTTAATTTACAGGAGTGGGATCTAACACATATGAATACAGAATGTGAATAAAAACCTTTGTTAATATTCTCATGTGCTTAATTGATTAACTGGGCAGTTAATTAACTATGCTGAGGCGACAAGCACAACTAAATGATAAAGAGGTGGTTAGAATTTTTTTTAAGAATTGAGGCTATTTCATATGTTGGTGACACTGAACTGAAATACATGCGTGGGAAGCCCAAGCCCTAGTTATTAATACTTATAATTGCTGAAGATCTGATATTTACATACCGTGTAATTTAAAATGTGCTAAAATTGGCCGTTTTTTTTTCCCAAAAAATGTTTAATGGTTACGAATGTTTTTATAAAGTTTAACAATACAGCTATAAAAATGTTGAATTATGCTAATTAAAATTCAGTTAAAATATAGTTAAATTAGTTTGCAATTTTACTGACTATTGAACATCCCCTAAATGTTTTGTTAATTAGCTCCTGCTGCTCACAGCTGACCTCGTCAGAGACTCTGAGCATAAACAACGCGGAGGGGATTCAGAGACGCAAGCTGCATGTTCCTTCTCATCCACACATGGAATCAATAACAGTGCATCTCAGCCGGCAGCCTCATCGCGCCTCGCTGGAAGCCTGTTCGGGTATTGCTGTAATTTTATAAAGGACAATAGGCTGTACATGTAACAAAAAGCAGTGTGAGCATTGGATTTTGGAGGTTCTATATGTTAAGAGTTCTTCAAAGTGTATAACGGAAATCCTTTGCTGAATTTATATTTCAGCAATATGTTTTTCATGTGTAGTAATAAAAATGTCTATACATTACTGAGTTGTGCATGGTTCACACTACAATATATCATTCTGACCTGATTTGGAGGCCTTTTCTCCAGTGTCATCCAACGGATCAGGGAAGTCATCCTCTGCAAAACAGGAAGTCGACACATTATATGAGAGAGAACAAAATGTTAAGATGAACCGTAGCATCATTTGACTTCTCTGAAATGACAGCAGCCACTCATCAATTACAACATAACCGGCCTTCATTTTTCAGTGATGACAGGGTACAAGGATGACTCCCAACACCAGAGCCTGAACAGCAATGCAAAGTGCAGGCCGGTGTCAAACATAAGCAAGGGGGAAGAGAGAATTTGGGCATCATTACTGCTCAGTTATAAGTAGGTAGATTATTTTGTCCACAATATATTGTTTCAATGAGTCTGACTTCACACACTTGCACATATACAAATGCGTAAACATACAGGAGCATAACGACACATGCTGTAAATCCTATAGGGAGGCACCCGTGTGTGATTTGAGAGAATCAGGTTTAGGGTTTTATTCCTTAAGTGGTACCATGAGAAACTCTGACAGTATTAGCATTGATTTTGAGAAATTTGTGAAAGTGCTTGCATGCTTCCTGTAGGACTGAGGTGTTTAAGAGGGAGTGGACTGGATCCTGTTTGAACTAAGTCAGACATATCCACAGCAATTCTAACAGTAACACAATAGTCACAATAGTTAAGAATTAAAATATAAAGCACAATGATTAATAATACTCCAACTCTCATCATTTAAAGAAGGGGCGACTTCATATACAGTAGTGTGCAAAGGTCTTAGGAAGTCAGGGAAAATGTTTAAAGCTATTTTTCTGGGTAGCAAGTGGATATTTGGCCAGAAAAAAATTAACATTAGAACATATGCAAATCAACAGTGATACAATTAAAATCTAAAAAGAATATCTTCTGTTCTCTTGAAGTAGCAGTTCAGTTCTGTAACCTCTCCTCAGCAGTACTGCAGCATTGTATGTACTCAGTAAATTTTAGTACCAGCGGAATTAATTATTTAATTAAATTAGTTAAATAACTTAATTAGGTACCTAAACATGGAGTGCCAGAGGTCGAGTGAAAAAGACATGGATATATCGGACAGTTGCTGCAAATACTGGCGTGACTTTAGGAGAGGTTTAAAAATGGCTACGCTGACAGATTTTGACTGACACAATATCACAGTATTACACCAACACAAAAAAATGTATTTTTCAAATATTAATGCTATTTCATTTGTACATGAGGACTTTATATAGTACTTTGAAGTTTTAATATTCGGTTATTGGCTAGATTTTGCTAGAACTGAAGAACATTGCCTGCCAATTTCATAAAGGAAGCCTATGGGGAGATAACGTGCAAAGTTCTGATGAAATCCACATGGATTGAGGCCTACGCTCTTTCTATATTTCCCTTTACCCACTTTGGTTTTTTGAATTAATAGCTCCTTCATTTAGGGTGAATACATATTTAAAACAGGTGCACATTGTCCACAGGTAATACAGGATACATTTTCCCTTGCATTAATCTCCATGATATATCACTCAAAAGAAAAGTCCATCTAACTAGAATATCATAACTCAATAGTAACTTCTGACAATGTAACTGGAAATCTCAGTATCTTCACTTTTTAATTTCCCCTATCAAGTGTAATGAATGCTTATATTAAATTTATGATTAAGATCTGCAAAGACACCCTTACCATGCACATTTCAGGCAGAGTGACCTGGAATACAAATCGCTTAATCTGACTCCAGACCTGGGATGCCTGTACCTATCGGCTGCCTGTGGATACAGGGTGAGCGAAACAGTCCTGCGAAATGCGACCAGTCTTTTCTTTAATCTGCATAATTGTAATCTTTCTGCTGGGGTGAGCAACCTAAGTCCATTCTTTGCTCCCTTTAAAATGATAAATTGGCTCCAGCAGACAATTGCACCGGTCTGGGATTTGGACACACAGCCTGCTTGTCTCCAATCCACTGCACTAATCAGCGTTCCACACAGCTGCTCTCACTGCTGTCAGCCCAGTACTGTGCGCGAGGCTCTGTGGGAGCACAGTGTAGTATGTCTGGCCAGAGGGACTCTGATTACAGGCGTGGCACGGTACGCTCTTGGAACTGACAGCGATACCCATCTGGTCGTGCTCCCACATCCATCCTGCTGTTGTCAGCTTGCCGATAAAGCATCTCCTCCGCAACCCTATATGTCTAACCGTACAGTTTCCAGGAACAGCAGCAGAAAAAGCAGCGTGCCAGTTCGCCCACAATGCACGCAACTGTACGCAAATTCGGACTGCTGCCGAGCGCCGGAGTCACACCCGTGTTTTGCTGCACCGGGTTGACCATCACTCTACACGCACAGTGCTTCTTTACGCGCCATTTTCCCATTCCTGAATCCAACCTTCTCCTACGACGACTTACCTGTGCTAGCTCATCGTTTTTCTTCTGCAATTCCACTGACATGAAGTTTCAAAGTCACTTTATGATGCCGGGGGCTTTAATGGAGATTTATCACATTGTCAATTCTGTTTTCTTTCGGTAACAAGACAAAAGTGCCGGAGTGTGTGAGATGGCCGTTTATGCTGAAAATATCTAATTTAACAAAACACTGAATGAAAAACACCACTATGTTCAGCGCAGAGCACAAAAAGAAAACATAAATGTTTTATTTTTTGGAACATGCTTAAATCTGTCCGACGTTTGTCGAATATGACCGGTGATGAGCTGCGTGTTTTGTGTACAGTAATAGTACATTCTCAATTAAATCCTGTCTCTGTAATGACATCGTAACATGATGAAAGATGGCAACAAAGGAGCCTAGGGATTTTGTTTTAACTGCAATCTCTGCCTAAATTTCAATCCATAGTATATGACATTCTTTTGACAGTTCCCTTAATAAAACTGAAAAACCGATATTAACGCAAAAATATCTTTGAAATAAAATGATATAAGTAAATTCAGTGAGTTTCAATTGTTTCACAAATGTCAATTGCAACTATTTTCATATACAATGAATCAAATTAAAAAATGATTGTCATGTGCTAACACACACAACATATACTACACTAGATGACTATGGTCTAGTGCTTTGCTATTTACCATAAGTTAACAACACATGACAATATACATGACAATAAATGCTCGTATGTGAATATTAAGCAGGATGATAATAGCACCATTAAATAGCAAAAGGCATTTACAAACATCCATGATGGCTAGCAGTATATGAACTGGAATGTTGTTCATACTTCAATGATAATTGTGATGATATAACCTGGATTGAAAAGGTATATATAATAGAATTAGCTTATCATTTCAAGCAATTCTTGCGTAACATATTTAACAGGACTGACAATTCAAAGGATACCAGCTTGGTATAAGAGATTCATGAGCTAAACTAAATGACATTTTTGAGTGCGAACAATGTTAATTATTTTCAGCAGTTTAAGGGTATTGCAAGTTGCCTGATGTAATAAGAAAAAGCTATGTCTGATGTTGCCACAACTCCAGAAACTGCTGATATCGATTCTCTATTCATTTTGTATTGGAAGTTAATTTGCTGACAAATGCAAGTACTCCACAGCATTGTGCAAATTAGAATAATCTCAGTCCAGTTAATTTTCTTACTGTTTGATATACAGTTGATTCATTCAGTTCTATACAGTACATAAGTAAAACAAAAAGTAACACTCCTCTTCAAGAAAACGGCGATTTCTGTTAGTAATTACCACATAATTCAGTATAAAATCAATAACGACTGTGTGATGCTCATTGCGTCGTACTGGAGCAGTTAATATATTGGAGTAAGTTACTGCAGGTGATAGATACACGTTAACTTCTCAATGATAGGGAACTACCCCACTGAGCTCCCCTATCAGCCTTCTTGATTGGCTCTGAGTCTGTCCTGTTATTCAGCTGTATGAACTTTTATAAACAAGCTATTCAGTAAGATAAAACACTTAACTATAGGCTAATGCTTCCATGATAGAGATCAGCATAACTACATGAAAAGGGCCTGCAGCACAGTAATGAGACCAGCTCACTGCAAACCCATCATTTATGATGCATGTTTAACTCCTATACTCATATACTGGATTTTTATTCTGGCATCTTGGTTTCACTGGATTCACATGTCTAGAGTAACTATTTTATGTGCCGTTTCCATATGACAAGCTCCCGTACTGTACTCATAATGTAGCTGGTAGAAGGCAGAATAGATCAGCACTGGCAGCAACCATGCTCAGTTGCTCAATAGTACAGACAGAAGAGACAGATCTATGCTATTCTATTTGAAATAAATAGCAGAAATAAACCTGAGGCATTTTGGTGCTGTACGGCAGATTTTGGTCAGCGTGTCATTCAGACATCTGACTGCAGCGCCAAACCTTAGAAGCTGCGGGAGGAAAACCACAGCCAAAATGTTTCAATACAGCAATTTGATTCAATTTTCCACTCAATAAAATTACCCATCAGCACCGCTGCTGTTTGCCTTTCAGACTACCTCATTTCCAGATTCCCCTCATAATTGAACCAGTTTATGTACTTGTCTCAGAAAATTGGAAAAATTTATCACCTGGAAAATGTTTTTTTTTTCTACTGGCTGTATGTTTTTAAAACTTCATTAAATTATGAATGCCTATGAAATTAATTTGGGGAAATCTGCATAATAAAAAAATGCCACTTTGCGTGGGATGAAGCAAAATATGAATGGTGGATTCTGCCTTGTACCCTTCAGGGTTTCTTTCAATTGCAATTCCATTTTGATGGAGCACTTTGGGACATTCAAAACACTAGAGTTTAACAATCCAAGCCTCTATCTGTCTCACTAAATTTGTTCAGGCCTTCGCATAATGTTATCTATTAACCCGCCATTAGGTTTGACTTCCTCCTCTCTACCTAGACCTTATCACTGTTTAATTCCAGGAACTTCTATCATTTACTTGCGTATAATAATAATAAAACTAGGTAATTGTCTCATAAGATTAAAAGGCTAAAAGCAACCTACTTTATTACAAACCTCTCATTCAGTGACGTATTTTACAAATTCTGACTTCCCTGTTTTTGGTGTCAAACACATGGTAATCTGTAGACAATGTACTGAAAAGTCCCTGTAATATGAAGATAATCAGATTTAAAGTGTTACAATCCATTCTACATGCCTGCGAGGTACAACATAATTTCATTATGTTAACAGATAGCATTGATTACCTTAACATACTGCACAATATCAGATTTACTGTAACACTACATTTTCATTAAACTAATACAGGGCATTAATTACTGTATTGTGAACACAGAAGTTGTCTCTGCTGGATACAGTGTGTTGGATGACTAGTGGGGAAATACGGATCCTTCTCTGAATAATGATAACAATAATATCTGCGAGTACACAAACTTTTACTGTAATGGAATAAATTAACTCTGTTAAATCTCTCTGTAAAACTTGTACAGATAACAAGCATGGACCAGACCCAGATATCTGTCCATAAACATCACTTTTCTTAGTGTAGCCAGCAGAGAATATTTGCTTGGACACTTGAACAGGCAGTAATTAACCTGCAGTTATGTCCGTCACACTGGTAGTCATGCAATTATATCAAGTTGGGTGTCCCCTCAAATCTGGACTCTGTCACAGCAATCAGAGTCAGAGAAACAGAGTGTTGTGTTTCTGAAGGAGACAATATATGCATCAATTAACAATGGAATCGGAATATCATTAACTTCAACCCCGAAGTCATCATGTTTCACGTTTTCAATAAATCGTGGAGAATTTACGCATAGGTTACAGCCTAAGTGGTTACACCAGTTGTCCACATGGACAACAGATGGAAGAGATCCTGCTCATTTTCTTGGGCTTTCGAGTATTCAGAAGACAGTGCAGGAATGTCCATATTATCTGCTGTATTCTTGTTCTCCTGTATTTAAGAGTATAGAATTAAACATGCAGTGAAATATGCTATGACATTATGTCTGAGAAATACTCGCAATATCAAGACCAGTTAGTCTAACTCCTATATTTCATGCTATTATCACTGCTCACGATATGTAAGCTTTGACTTAACCTAGAGGGTGAACATACGAAATGAAGGGTGAGAGGAAAAACAATATGCAAAGTCACGCAAATGTGGCATTTTTAGAGAGGGAGAGGCATGGATCAGTGTGGTGACAGGAAGAGCAAGAGTAAAAATATAATACAGAAAGCGTCACCTGATACACCTTTTGTGGTCCAGTGCCTTTTCTCGCTTCCCATATGGCTTAGAGGAGTAAAATGACAGCTCACAAGAATCATGCACTCTCTTCCAATTTTATTAACTGTGGTACAGATAATAAATACACTCCAAGAAACTACAGCTTGCGCTATATATATATTGTACTTAGGCAGGGTAAAAAACTGAGCTGAACAAAGTCACCCTATTCACCTTCCTGAAAAACCTTTCGGTCATTCTCCTCTATACTGAACTTTACTGTCAACTGCCTTGTATATATTTCCTTTTCACTTGCCTTAGTTCTATTCAAGATCGATCATTTCTGTCATTAATAGGGGAAACATGTTTATATTGTGAAAGGAATCCCTGACTGGTGACTGCTCTGACATACTCACCACACCGGAGTCGTGATTATCACAAAGTGTGGCAGTAAATGTCCTTGAAGTTAAATTATGATCTATGTGTCATTTGCTGTGCAAGGATAACAGGGAAATGCAGGCACACGACCATGCAACGTCGATGAAGGATATTATACTTAGCCAAGAATGTAAAATACATGAGGACAGCAGTTAGGAAATACTAAAAATGATATTTACTTTTTGGAACAATGACCCAAAATTCATTTTTTTCCCCTAAAAACAAACACACATAGCGTTTAAACCTTAAAAAAAAAACAGCCAATACACTCACTTTCCTATCAACACCCCCTCACCCCAAGAATTTCCCCCTGGGATCAATAAATAAATAAATCTCATCTTATCTATCGTATATTATTTTCATTCATTAGGAATATTGTTTTAATACAAGGGCAACAAAATCTGAGGCCTATATAAGAATATATATTTCCTTTATCTTTCTTGAAAACAAATACTAAAGAATAGCACAAATAACAATAATGATTTTTCTTTCATTCTTATTGAACTTTTGAAAGATTTTTTTCTTGTCTAACAAGACCACATTTCAACTAATAACCGCTTCCCCCAACAACTATATTTCATATCATAATGGAAACAAGTTTTATTTGAGCGCAAAATGCATTAGGATGCTATATCATTGTTTTTGGGTTTCAAACAAGCTGATTGATGGGAAACATGGAAACATTTTCATTATAATTTCTGTCCTATTGTCCAGCTATGGCTTGGAATGGTAGTGCACATCCATCTATCCATCCATCCATTTTCCGGCCCGCTTATCCTACTGGGTCGTGGGGGTCCGGAGCCTATCCCAGAAGCTACGGGCACGAGGCAGGGAACAACCCTGGGTGGGGGGCCGGCGCATCACAGATGGTAGTGCACTTCACAAAGGAAACTGGAGAGCTTATAAAGACTTCGAACTGGCCTTACTTTATGGCAGTGTGAATAAATATGCCTATATATCCATGTTCTATATTACTTGGGAAGTGTATCTTGCCATTTGCTATGTGGAAACATATTTATATGTCTGATTGTTGAAAATGGATGGATGACCAAAAATATATGAATGAACTATAAATAATGATCACATGAATACATTTCTAGTTAAGAACCATGTTATCCTACATGACACTAACAGCAACAAAAATTCAAAATGATGCTCATGAAGCCTTGCAACTGGTTTTATTATTGTACAGGATAAAAAATGTAAAAAAATTATAAAATGCTAAAAAAGTGTTTCTAATTTTATTCTACTATTTTACTGCAATAACCTGTCACTATCACGTTACCTCTCACAAAAACTCAAAGTAGTTAAATTGTACCCTCTACCCGAAAAGATGAATCCACTCTTTTCTGAGAGAGCACCACAGTCTTGGATTTGGAGTTACTGATTCTCATATCTTCCATTTTACTTTCAGCATCAACGTGCTGTAGGCCCTAATTGGATGAGACAAAAAATGGAATATCATCTGCAAATATCAGGGATGCCACTTCTAGCCATCATAGCAGACAGCCTTCCATCCACAGCTACACTATATGGACAAAAGTATTGAGACATCTGGCCATTACACCCAGAGGAACAATGATTTAAATGCTTGTAAACCTGACTGCGTGGCTAGGTGCTTGCTTTTATACACCAGTGGCAATAGATCTGAATGAAATACCTGAATTCAATGATTAAGAGGTGTGTCCCAATACTTTTGTCCATGTAGTGTACTCTTTGATATCCTGTTCTTGAAAATCACAAACAAGACTGGAGACAAGACATACACTTGATGGGAGCCAACCACACTCTAAACGACTTCAAATTTAGTGCCGAGGATGCAAACAACTCCTTCTGCTTTTAGAGACTGGTCCCTCATGCAGCACCTCACATAATATGTTTGGGGCGTTTGGTGATGCGCCTGTGCCCAATCCAGAAAGCACATGTAGGCTGTGTTAGCATATTACATAAACCCTCGCACAGCTGGTCAATCTGCTTCCTTTCTCTTGAATCAGGGGTTTCAACCACCCCTCCAGTACCCTGACATGGGCTTTGCTGCAGAATGGCCAGAGAAGTGTGACTCCTCCATAGTTGGAATACACACTCTGGTCAGAGGTGGGGACTCGAGTCATTGACTTACAACTTGACTCGGACTCAAGCCACAAATTTGATGACTTGTGACTTGACTCAGCAAAACTGATGGAAAGACTTGGACTTGACTTGGACTTGAGAGCAGATGACTTGAGACTTGGACCCAACTTGGACCTTATAACTTGAGGAGATTTGAGGCTAAAGCCCCCCCCCCCCTCCCTTCTGGATATCATAATGTTAATTTTACAATTTCAGTGCATGTTAATTCTCAGCTGTTTCAGCATATTTTCATTTGGCTGAATGCAAAGTCTCCTGAAATAATTTGTTGGAAAGATGCATCACTCCCTGCATAAACATGGACATAAAAACTATATGAGGATAACCATGACAGAGTGGAGACTTTCAACCAATCTTTGTTTATGAAGGACTTAACCTACAAGAAACTGTGGGTTTTTGCTGTGGTAAATTTTAATCACTAAAGGTAAAAAAAGCTGACATAGGTAGGGACCTCATACCTCAACTCGGACTTGAGTCACAAATTTGATGACAAAAAATGATGGAAGGATTTTGACTCAACTTGCGCATGATGAGACTTGACCCAGACTTACAGTACAATGTTTTGACTCGAGACTTGACTTTGACGCATCAAGATGTAACTTGTTCTTTTCCCTTCCTCTGATCCCCGTTTTTAAAAACAGGGACCACCACTCTGGCTGGCTTTCATGCAACATTGATTATATTGCACATTAATTATATTACCCTAGCAATGCCAATTGCTTTCAACATCTGGATGGATTTCATTTATCACTGCAGCTTTTCCAGTATAGAACACCATAATGGTTTCAACTACAGTAACCACCCCAAAGGAACAAGGCTGTGACTGCCTATTTAGAAGCCTTTCTGACCATCGGTATCTTTCAGCTGTCTCAGGAGACACCCATCCAAACATTGGCCTGAAGGCCTCCTTCTTCAGCTTGACAGCTTCCCTCGCCGCAGATGTCTAGTAGGGGTCCTAGCGTAACTGCCATAACAGGCTCTGATTGGCCTCTGATCATAGTTCTTTGCAGCTGTTGCAGCAATTGAGGCTTTGAACATGGTCCATTCAGACTCAATGTCTCTGACTTCACTCGGCACATGGGAGAGGATTTTCCAGAGGTGTCATCTGAACTCATCCCACGTAGCGGCTTCAGCCAGATGTTCCCAGCAAACTCTGACTGCTCAACTGGGGCTTCCCAGTCCATCACACCATTTCACTACCTGCTGAAACCAACCCACCACTAAGTGGCGATTGGTTAATAGCTCTGCCCAAAACACACAGCTTGAAGACAAATGACAGAACTATAAAGTTTATCACAGAACATCCTTGTGTTTGATCATGGGGCTTATTATGGACAACCAAGGCTTCACAGTAATCTCATAACAATTGAACAGTTTAGCTTAAGTCCAGTATTTTGTGGTACACATGCACTAACCAAAATCCTTTTTTCCTTTTAGCAACCTGCAGTGACGTACAGGCCATGCCTTTTTCTACCAGAAAACTCTCAAGCTGCACAGATCTTAGCCTGGAATTTCACAGAAGGAGAGACTCTACCCTGGACATCTTTCTGTCTCCCAAACTAGCTTGGGCTCCTTTTCCCACCAGAGAAACAATGTTTCATGTTCCAAAAACCAGTTTCCATTGCCAATGTCAAAGCCAACTGGGTCCCTCCTTCTAATGTTTGATGCCAAAGTGCCACTGCATCTGAGCTCCATCTGAATGAACTTGGGCAGGTTACATTTATTTGAAGGTACTGAAGATGGGTGGAAAAACCAGCATTTGCGAGGGTCAAATTTATCTGGTATTGCTATTATTTTCAAAGGGTGGCCATTACCTGGAAGCACCTCATAGATGTCGTCCTCCTCATCTTCATCATCCCCCAGCCTGCTGCTCTTCCAGTCCTCCTGGCTGCTTGCAGAGTTTATGCTGGGATGCAGCACTGGGCGTGCCGTCCCTTGGCTGTTAGTGGTTTCAATGTCATCATAGGTGTCTTCGACTTCACATACTTCATCTTCCTCCTCATCATCAAACGGAATGAAGTTGGAACTCAAGTCTGCAGGTGGAGGAGAAAAAAATGCACGCTAGCTATTGCGTCACTGCTGTGAATCTACATTCTAAGATTAGCCTATAGAAATTATAGGGAAACTGCGAAAAGTGTTGACAGTCCTTCAGTTAAATATTAGCCTGGTTTTGAATTTACAAACGCAAAAATCATAAAAACAAAACAAATAAAAAACATGAGCAGAAGAGACTAACAACGCTTGAATGGCAGTGAGCACTGATTTATGCTGCGGCTATGCTATCGGGGTTATGTGGCCTGATGAAAGACAAAGTCTAAAACAGTCAGATGTCCTGAGTGCCGTTATTATGACTAATACAAATAGCATGCCATATAACAATACAAGGAGACCATTATTATGCTTAGAAAATTATATCTGAGAACAGCATTACATCACAAAATACAAAAGCTCAGAAGTGAACTGAAAAGTGCTTTTTTACCCTTAAATTATAAAAGTACTGAATGCTCCCAGTAAGGTTATTTTTAAGCTGAACATTACACATAAAACAAAGGTTTCATTGTTGGTCCTTTCATTTTATACTTTGGATCCTGCCCGAAAAAAGATGCATGTTGCTTCTCGTAAATCAGCGAGCCAGTTAGAGCCCATATTGAAGCTGTAGCTGCAGTCATTGGATCCTGCAGATGGAGCATTGTGCTGATTGTGGGCGACTGGAGGACTGAAACAAAGGGTATCAGATCCCCTCTGATACCCTACTAAATCAATAACACACAAGGATAACCAGAAAACTTTCCAATCAATTTCCGGAAAATAGTGGGTGTGGGGTGGGGGTAGTGGGAAATGGGAGGGAGAGTGGAGACTCCACACTGGTCGGGCAGCTAGTGATGCAGGGCATGAGGAGGGTTTCAGAACATCTGATTGGATGGCGTGACAGGGACTTCTCGTAATCTGAAAAGCACAGCCCCTTTTTACCTTGTGATGGAAATTTATTAGATGAGGATGGGAATACTGCGGATTTTAAAAATAAAGTACGAAAATAACACCAAGAAAACTTAAATTTGCAAACGGGAAACTCAACCACATTAAGGGCTTCCTCAAACAATAAAATATGAATTATTATTGTACAATTCTCTGATAATATATGTGCAATACAAATATCATCTCCCTGTAGATATACATTATATCTTTATTACCAGAATTAATCGCTGTATTGTTACACACACAAAGACACACAATGCTCATAAAGCAGAAAGGCAAAAAAAAAAGCAAATTATGACTTTACCACATACAAAGACATTTTCAGCTCACAGAAAACGCATTAAAAATAAATGTCCAACTTTTCAGTGTTTCTTCAGGATTGGTGCAGAATTAAATAAATGTCTGGCTTACCTTTCAAGACAAAGTTAATCTGGTCCACCCATTCCCTGGCTTCCTGGTGGCTGCTGGCTGTGAACTGCAGGGAAAAACCCCTCCATTACTGTTATCAATTCCATCATTCTCAAAACAAGGAGCTGAGCTACAGAATGACTATTACTGCCAATATAAAGCATATTTTACTTTAATTTCCACCATAATACAGTTAATATTCTCTGATAAGAATACGCGGGGAAAAAAATCATGGGTGCCAAGTACAATAAAACAAGGTGAAATATCATGTAATAAATCAGCAAGATCAGCAATTCACTTCTTAATAAGAAAGCGTTCTGCTGTAGCCAACATTAGCTGCCAACACGACTTCAAATTAAAGCTGAGAAAGCTAATTACAAGATAATGCCGGGGTGTCCCTAGCAGTAATGCTGGCCACTCTTAAACAAAGATAATTAATGTCCCACTGATATAATTATTTATATTTAAAACTGTTGAATATACAAATAACAGTTGAACCAATATGCATTTTTAATATAAAATTGACTGTAAAATTGTCTATAAAAGTGGGTCAATCTTAATCTCTTTGTTGATACCACAGTTATCTATAACACTGGGGTACAAATATTTAATTTGGAAAGCAATAATACATTAAATGAAACACTTGCTACAGTTAACGCATCTGAATCGTTCACCTGATCTGTTGTGCTGTACTAAATTAAATTTGAGTTAAAAATGTGATTTATGCTTCCTTTGGTTCTAGGAAACATGCTTCTCACAGTTGGCCAGTATTTTACTTATGATTTCTGTAAGGCCTCTGCAGTATAACGACATGCATATGAAGTGCAGTAAATGGTGAGCTTTGGTGCAGACCTGATATGGGCGCTGGTCCGGAGCTTTCAGCACAAAGCACGCATTTTTCTTTGAGTCTTTCCGCAGGTTGGTGACCAGCTCTGCGCTGTAGCCATTGATGTAGAAGGAGCCCTTTTGCTGTTTTTCTGGCGGATGAGAATGTCAACTTTGCTTTTTGTTTTTCTGCTCATGCTCATTCATTAGCTCACAGACTTTTATAGCGCTGATATTGTATGTGGCTAAATTACTTGATAGTAAAAATGACACATTTTTCTTCATATTGTTTGTGTAGGATTTGTTCAGGTGAAGGCAATTTCTCTGGGAAACTACAGATTTTATAATAACTATTTAGCAGAATGAAAGTGATAAGTATTGCATTATATTTTAATATCATAATAACGTTTGTGGGTATATGTTGTGATATTCCTTCTGTGTATTATATTGGATTGCAATTTTTCCTGAAATTCAAAGTAAGGTGCAAAGTAAGTAGTTGCTGACTATAAAGAAATAAAATACTTCATAAAAATTAGAGAATGATACACAAAATATAAACTTGGAAAACTTTGATGTTGCAACCAAACAAATGCCTTTCAAGAGATTATAGATATCTGCAATAGGAAGGACATGCAAACAAACCTTTGTCACTGCCAAAGTAGTAAAATATGGTGTTATTGAGGGCACACCAACGCCTTTGCCACTCTGAGCCAAAGAAGCTGTGATCTGAACACAATAGGAACTGATGTTAGTACGTTAAACATTAGGACGTTCAAACTGACAATGCAGTACAAGACAAAAATCATACCTTATCTAAAAACAAAACACAACAAATATTTACAATGAGTGTGTACAAATGTAGAAAACAAAAAGGCCTTTTGTTTACCTGCTTAATAAGACTGTAAATGTAAATGAAAATACATATAAAAGTGAAGCCACAAAAACCATGGAAACCCATCTGCGCTTAATGCCAATAAATGTAAAAATGGAGAACTCAATCCAACTGGTTTATTTCAACACCTGCTTCTTTTATACCTGTAAATTGACCTAAAATGCTGTTTGAAAGGGGTGTTTTTATGCTTGGAGGTAAGCTTGGTTTAGATTCAGCTGCTCAGGTGACACTTTTCTCCAAAAGACCTGGGGCATCTTACTCCTAGTTACTGCAGGTGGGCTTTTCTGTCAGACATTATGGGAAGCAACCACATGTGTTTAACTCCTGCATTACCTGTTGCCTTACATGGAAACTCCTGCTTAAAACATGGAACGGCTACTCTGAAGGTACTGACCAAATGCCATCTCTATTCAATAAGACACACAGCGCTAGCAGAATTCAGCAGCTCGCTAAGAAAATTACTTTGCAGATGGAGTCAAACAATTAATCTTAAGAAAAAATATTTCCTATTCCTGCTGCAAGAGCGGAACATGAACTAAATGGTAAGTGGATGCGATATTAACAGTGAAAACAGGATAAACAACTAAACAAATAGAGTGGAAACATTGATGACAATTTTCCTCATAAAGGATGTTTTTACAAGGTGGGTGTAATTATCTCTTCATGATTACAACAAAGGCATGCACAAAGCTTCAAGTAATGAACCTAGCGGCATTCAAATGCAGACTCTGCCCTCAGTTTACTTGGCATTTCTGACAAACACTCAATACACTCGCCTACACCTGTCTATGATCATAAAGGCAAGATGATGCCCCTCTAGTGAGTGAAGCTTACACTTAAACAATATCTCCACGACTGGAAAACATCCATTCACCGACAAAAGCGGAAAAACTCAGCATAAACATGACATTATGACAAATGGCATGACATTGTACTTTATCTTACAAAAGCTTAAATTATGCTATTTTCTCAGAACTTGCTTGTATGCTGATTTATACCAATGAATTAATGATGTCAAACTGCTAAACAATTATACACAATTCATTTGAATAAATGAAGCTTATTTCCTACTACTACTACTATTACTACTACTACTACTACTATTACTACTACTACTAATAATAATGCAACTTTTAGGTTTGTTTTCATGACAATAATACCAGACTTGCTTCCTACTAATAAAATGTAACAGTGTACTCTCATTCTGAATACTTAATGACATTTCTCTGCCTTGAGGTTTTTGTCGTTAACTTGAAATATGCGCAGCACGTATTGTATGGTTAATTATTCATTAGCTTGTTATGTCTTCCCAAAAGCAATGATGTGGTAAATAATAAACTACAGTACGAGAGGCTAGTCATAACATTAGGAGGGCTATTACTACATATGCTTTTTTAAAAATGGGCCTTAAAGTTATCAGCATTTTTAAATGATCACTTCATATTTTATCCACTAGCATGCTGTCACACTTACGTTGTGTTCTTAACAGCATCGGCCTCCGAATGACTACAGTAGCAGAAATACACTAGTTCAGCAAACAGATCGATTTTGTTTCATTATCAGGTATCTGAATAACAGGAAAGAATCTTTAAGTGCTGGGGCCCTGAAAAGCATAGCTCTGCTGTCTGCATTCCACATTTGATGGAGAAGTTTGGTGGTACAAGCCGGGCCAATGAGGCAGCAGACGATAGAGGTGAGAGAGTGCCTATGGGATAGATACTCATAGAGCAGGAGCAGCAGATCTGCAGAACCTTAGATCAGCCAGAAAGAACTCTGCCTCCTAAACAGGGTCTGATGCAATAAGCCTCTGCTCTTTCCAGACTGCATGTGTTTAAATCCAGTGATGAAGAGCAGGAAAATATGATAGTCTTCTCTGGGGAAACAAACCTCACACAAAGTAATTGCATTACATTATAGGATTTATAGGATTTTTGTTCCAGATATGTGTTGTATGTGATAAAGAATAATGCGTGTAAATGAACATAACAATCAGAGTTCATTAGCCTATATATACTGTAAGTTTACCCATTATCGTGCACAACAAACATCTGCCAATGTGTAGTTCTGAATCAAAGGGCATTGGTGTAGTAGCACAGATTTACTTAAAGTAGCTTTAACTCAAAATTATTTATATAGTATAAGAACCTAATGAGAAGAATAATAGAAAATACCCAAGTGCAGAACATGGAAAATCTGCCAGTAAAAGCAAGAAAAAAATTCAAGAAATAAAAAGATTTTCTTACCTCTTCGCTTCTTCTCCAAATACCCTTGTTTCAATACGTTATTGAGTTCCTGGGCACCGACCATAGGGATCTCTTCGAAGTCTATAAAAGACAGCTCAATATTACTGCAGGATCATTACAGCCAGCTATTCAGACTTTAGAACTCATGTCCCTTCAGGCCTGTGAAAGTTTGCTAAAGTAATTAAAGTAATTATCTTATTCCTCCACATTGTTTACATTGTACTTATTTTATTATGCAAAAGAAATCAAGTTCAGTGTTTTGCAAAGTCCAAATATGGTTTCCTTGAACAACGATAAGTTTACCCAGCATATGTGTGCTTTTCTGTGTTCTGTACTCTGGTATTACTGTACTGTCAAGGGCACAGTGGGTGCACAAGGCATTGCTCAGTGATAACCCTGAAGACATCCCTGTCCACCACAGAGCTGAATTACAGTACACTGCTTTCAGCCTGTCTCTCGCAAGCCACAAACACATAAAATGGACAAATCAGAAGGAAGGACCCTCAAAACTAATTTACCGGATTGTTCCGCACTGCATCTATCCCGTTTCAGCATGAATATTCCATTAGCTAAATCCCCTCGAGTTGTGGGAAGCCTGCTGCTGGGAAACAGGGAGACTGTTCTGCATGGAGTTTTATTTAGATGTTACACTGCCAAGGCCCACCGGGGCGTTCAGGGATGGAGCCGACAGCCTTCATCAGTATGCATGCTGGAATGAAATTACCCCAGGGAGGAAGGCCGGCTAAATATGCCACACATGCTGCTTCACTGGTTTAATTTCATTGTTTCATTGCTTTCAAGAACATTACCAGCTTGAGGGATAACGGTTTTGTTTTTTTTTTTTACAGGGACTGCACAAAGGCAGAGACACACAGGCAGACAATTCGGGTGCAGATACGTTTAAAGTACCGGATTCTAATTTTATACGTTTTTCTTTTACTACAATGACAGTAGACAGTAGATTATATGCAACTAAGCATGAAAGATTATTTGCTGTACCTTCTGGAAAAACTGTCACACTGGCCAAAAATGATCATGGGAATAACCGCGGTGAATAAAGTCAATATGGGTGCAATGCATGGATTTATGAGGGCGGCCAATCAATACGGATCATACGTTCCATTGCAGTTATGCCCCTCCCCCGTCCATGAAAACCCTGCGTGTGACATGACCTACGCTGGCGCCATAGCCTAGGTGTAGGATTCTGACTGTACTCACATAGCAACACGCTTACTGAAACAGCCAGCCTGAGATGCAGCATCACACATTTCTGCCACAGTCAGTGTGGCTAATGTAAGATCAAAGCAATGTGGATTTCGACTGAAAGCACATGGGTGTGGATCCTCGAATGAGGTCCATTCTCTCACTAATAAAAATGTTTCAAATTTCTTTATACAGTATGTTTTAACCAATCACAATAACTATGACTAACAGCTGGCCCACATAACACAACAGAATCATCCATAAGGACATCACATGCAGTCTGTGTCTATATGCAGTAACAGGAAAAGTTTATATAGATATTGTGATAAAACATAAAATTATCACACTTAGGGCCAGTTTCCCAAACAAGGATTAAGACTAGTCTTGGACTAAATTGTCATTTCAATAGAGATTCTCCATTGTAACCAAAAGTTAGTCTAGACTTACTGTAGGCTTAATTCTTGACTGGGAAACTGGCCATTAATGTGCCGCTGTTAAAATTAAAATCACAAATTTTTTAAACTCAACAGTAGAGGAATTTACTTGCATCAACCAAACAAGGCTTGTGTCTAAAATTTTATGTTATGAATTCAATTTTGTGTATATATCATTTAGTTATCATTCATATTTTATCTGTGTTACATAAAAAGGCACAAGAAATTATTTTAAATGGACTGGCATTTCAAAATTACAATATGCAGTGAAAGGTATAAGTTTTCCAGTGTATTTGAACGTAAAATCACAGATAATGCTTGTTGTCAAACAAGAAACAAACAGCAGATCTATACAACTACAATGCATATAAAATGCAGATGGTCTCCGTGTTTTCATCTTGCTACATAATTTCTTGAATTTGGAAATGCGACAAAAGTTTATATGGGAAACTAACCCAGCCCGATTAGCAGTGCTTTCTCAGTCGGCTCAGGAAAGTCAGTGAATACTTAGCAAGTGGAGCCGCAAGCCTTCGCTGACTGTGCACATCCAAGTGCAAGGCTGCATATGAAATGAGAGACGGCGCATGTCTCCGTCAGCCCAGGCCCCGTCTTCTGGAGCTGTGATGAATGGCGATTCTCCTTTTTAGAGGAGGAGAGAACAGAACACCAGCACCAGCTCTCTTGACAGAAGGTGGCCAGTCACTAGCTAGAAGGCCATTATTCCCGGTACGCTGCCACCAGCATCTGCTGGTAGGAGATGGACTGTCGTCTGTGTAACGGCTGGACAGACCACCAGTTAAATATCAGTTACTAGTGATATAATGATACCATTGTTCATGGATTATTATGTCAAGTAATGTAGTTACCTTAAATTAATTATCACTTACTCAACCTTTCAAATTCAATTATTTAATATAACTGTGGTACTTATGGTATTTAATGTAGAGCAGAATCTATATTTTTAACAAGTACCCTACTTTATTAATTGTTGTTTGTAATTGCTACTCAAGGCTAAACACAGGTCTGTATTATGGAAATTAAATTCAGAGCAACAGCACACAGACAGTAAGTTCAGCAAAAATAATTTGTTATACCCTTAGCTTAGCAAGCAGGGTCTCTGCTTCATGCTGAATAAGCATTTATATAATATGAACAACCTTATTAAAAATTCACAGTCAACCAACCTAACTTGAGGTTATGTCTCTGTCTGTATCACACAAATGAGTATCAGCATTTAATTACTCACTTAAAATATAAGAAAATCAGACACTGTTTTAAAATGACAAATAATTAAACAGTTGTTTAACAGTATGTTTAGCTGCAGTCAGTTCTCTGTCTGCCACTTCAACACCAAGCTAAGAAAACAATCTTATTAACCTGACTTCCCCCGTGTCTCTCTTTTACATTATGTTTAGAGGACAATGACCAAACCACCCCAAAACATTTTACCTCTTCACTGTTTTTGCTACTTCTTACTTTCTTTCGCTGATAAAAAAATAAAATGCTTCCGAATAACAGATGATATTTTCTTGAGCTTAAAATTCCAGAACATTGAACATTGAGTCTTTAGAATTTCTCTACAGCTGATTAAGTGACATTTCACCTGGCTTGGACAGTTTCTCTGTAAACTCCATGCCCATGCGTACAGTGCAGGGTATGGTAATAGATACAGTACCCTTCCTCTGTACTGAACACTCTCCTACACCGTTTGAACATAAACATAAAGACTTGAGTAATAAAATGGCTGATGAATCCCTTGTTCCACTTGGCGCGTGGACAGTAGGTTATTTAATAAAACCAACAGCACCTTGTTCCTTGTATTCCTCCCTAATGGTCTGAAATCTATCAATGGCCTAATGGCTTGCTGCACTGAGCTAGCTTAAACGCTGTTTGCGGCTAGTAAATGCACCTATTAATGTGGAGAGGTATTTTAATTGAAAATTATATTACTGCTCAATTGGACAACTGGTAAATGCCACGGCACCCACACAATACAGTAAAAAGAAAAATTTTGAATAGTGTAACACTAATTAGGACTTTTCTCCACATTTTCTTGGTCACTATATCATGTTTTCATGGGATGAGGGCAATGTCCATTTCCTCTGGCTGCAGAAATGTCACAAAACACTAAACACTGCACTAACCATCAATGTTGCAATGGTGTGGTACAGACTAAAACTAATGAAATATAATTGTGCGCATGCAAAAATATATAAATACAGTGTGAGGAATGCTGCTGTGGTCCTGGGGACATAGGAACCTGGACAAGGGGGTGGGGCATAGGAACGGGGGGAGGGGGACCTTTGGGGGGGCGGGGGGGGGGGTGGGGGGCGGGGGGGGGGGGGGGGGGGGGGGGGGGGGGGGGGGGG
>JABFDZ020000097.1:28590310-28613353 GCA_019775955.2 Pollimyrus isidori
CATTTTCCAATATTACTTTTTATGATTTTTTTTATTTTTCTTTATTTCTTTTTTTTTTTGTGTGGCGGGTGGGGGGGGGGGGGCCCCCCCCCATAGGTGGTACTTACAATTTTTGAGAACAGGCTGATTTTGGATCAACTCCATTATAAAGAGTAGAGAGAGGGAACATTTTAAAAGCCTATTGTGGGACAGTATTTGTGATTAGATAATTTCAAAGATAATATTAAAATTGATCATTCAAGTGTGCAAAGGAAAGAGTAACATATACTAACATAAATGGATCATTGTATATAATACTTTCCTTCTTTCCATGGCTTGTCACTGAAATGATTATTTATCTGTCCATCCAACTACTCTGAGAATGAGAAAATAGTGCTTCCTTCAAGAAAACACACTCCCAAGCTAATCCTGTTCCTTTAACACGCAGTTGCTTGCCACCATAATGACCTACTAACCAGCCATCTCAACCATATCCATTCTTCAGTCTTCCATGAAATAGATACAGTCATTCTCCCATTCATCAGCTTTGCGATCAACAGCTTCTTCTCCAACGGCCGCATTCAGTAGCTTTGAATCAGCTCACATCAAAGCTTTTCAGAACACTGTCTTGAGGACCATCAGACCACTGCAATTATCGCCAAGGCCTTTTGTTATTTGTCTGTCAGATACTTAACTTTCAGTTTTCTCACGAATAACGTGACCTGTTTTAAAACAGCCTTCTTCTGTCCGGCACTATAAACATGTGACATTCTTTCATCCATGTTGATCGCTCTTAGCTGCTCAGATATCACGCGCATGGTCAATCAAGACAAGAGACAACCGGAATCAGCGCATATGGGTGTTTCTTTTTGACTGATTGAAAAAATTCTGTCAAGACCCCTTCTACCCCCCGACAGTCACTGAAGGGTTAGTTCACGGGCAGCAGTTTCTCTCTTCCTGTGTCAGATCACTTTGCAACATCATCCACATGTCCTATCACTCCAAATCCATAATGTGAATACGCGTTATTTTCCGCACAATTATCTTAGCATATCTTGGGGACATCTCAGCCTAGATGGCGTAACATTACCTGATACGACGAGTAAATTCGTAGACGGTAATTTTGGATGGGTAAAATGAAAACAGTAATTGGGCAAAATTAAAACAGTAATTGGGTAAAATGAAAACAGTAATTTCCACCAACTATTTCACTTCGCTTATGGTCCTCGCCGATTCCATTTCATGCTAATCAACACTTCAGTTGTTCTCATGGCAGTTAAGGAAAAATAAATATCACTGTGTGCGCATGTTTTTAAGAGCATAACACAAGAAAGATCACACAGATCTATAGAAACACTGTCAAGCATACTGAAAAAAAGTCAAGACGGCAGAAAACATTCGATACAAAATATAAAATGTATAGTCATTTACTGAACGTTGAATGAAAATATATTAGAAAAGCCTAATAAGAAACTATGATTGGTTAACAGTTTATTAATAATTTTCTCTTATTAAATTAATATGAATTGGTAATTATTACTCTGGTAAATTATTTAAAAATTACTTCATTGTTAAAATGTAAATTGTGTGTAGTTGTTGCCTCATGGACAAAGGAAGGAATACATCAGCCTTAAACAAGCCATACAGCAATAAATAACTGAAGAATCACAAAGGTAGATGTTCAGAATGGTGAACTTACTAGTTACAGTATTACCTTATGCCATTTCTTTTGAATAATTAATAATACAGAACGAATAACAGAAAAATAAAGCTTCAGGTTCCTGAAGAGTACTTCTCACACACTAAAGGCTATTTTCCACTACAAAATAACAAAAATTCAGCAGAACCATACTGAACTATTTCAGGTTTACTTAGCAAGCAGACTGACTCAAAGAAAAAAGCAAGTCTATATACTTTATTTGTCCCCATATACCACAGGATCAGAAAGCATGTTGCTGAATTTGACAGTTATACCATGCAATTGTATATCTCTATCAACCGAGAATTCATGCATAATTAATGTAATTATTTATGAATAATTAAACGTCACTTTCATTTAAATAAGTATGTGACAGATGTAATGCTTATTAGAACAGCAGACCCCAAAGACACCATCCTGCTCATGATTGCTGTCTCTGTGCAGCTAAATCTGAAATATCTATGTATAGATAGACATCTGAGCTTTATGTCTTACCTTACAAATGTAACCAAACCATCTTAATGAACGGTATAGAAAGGCTATTACTCAAGGAGATGCAGAAAGGCAGATTTTTTGATCTTTTTGAAGCAAGATATTGATCAGCTGCAACTTGTTCAAAATGTAACAGGACATGATTTGATGACAACCAAAAAAAAAAAAATACATATTGCCAAACATATTGCCCCATACATCAGCAACTACACTGGAGGGCAGTAGCCAGTTGAGTTATTAAAGTAAGACCTGGCATTAGAACACACAACCAATGTTTATAGATACACCAGGCCCAGTGATTCTTCAGATTTCCAAATGCTGATGTTTTAGAAGGCCCGAACGCCTGTACAGAGAGAGTGAGAAACTCCAGTTTATGGAATGCCTTCTCTTAGCAAACAAAAAACAACATCCACTGATAACCCCAAAAGCCAAAATAAAGCAATTTTACTGGATGTTGCTTTTCTCTGTTTACCTATTATTTTCTATTTTTTATTATTGTTTTTCTGCATTATTAAACCATGAAAAATATATGAATAAATTACTAGTAGTACTCTCTTATTATGTATTTATACCTGCATTCAATCTTTTTTATATTATTTGATAATTTTACATATTTTAGCTTTTAGGGTTTTAGGCCAGGCATGAAAACCATGACGTCTGTTGTATCCTGATTTATGACTGTTTACAACAATAACAGCACCAGCAGACCCATTTTCTTTTATTTAGTTAATAATCTGCTTTATCAAGCTGTTGAAAAGTATATTAAAATATAACAAAAACACAATAATAATAATAATAATAATAATTATTATTATTATTACATACACTAAGGAGGTAGAGATCCTGGCATGGTGGGATGCTATTCATCGAGGGAAAGATGCCATCACCACCCTCGACACCAACAGGACTGGAGTGGAGAGGGTGAACAGCCTTAAATACCTGAGTTTGGCTAAATCCTGGAGGACCTGATGTGGACTGAACATATACAAGCCCCGTCCAAAACAAAGATAAGGCAGCATCTCCACAACTGGATACAGCTGAGGAAGTTTGGGGTTGCACCAGCGATTGCTCTGGTGCTGTGGAAAGTACCCTGACACAGAACATCGCATCCTGGTTTGCAAACCAAAGCAACCAGGATCGGCAGGGACTCGTCTCACCCAAGCAGCTGATGAAATCAGGCAAAGATCTCATAAAACAGGGTGATGGAGAGGGAGCCTCCGTCCTCTGGCCAGACTCACTAAGCAGGACGTGCCGCTATGGCTTTTAATGCTGTCTCAGTAATGCAGACTGAACTCCAAATACAAACTCTATCTGCTGTCACACACCTCCCTTACGTCTACACTTCATTACACAACAGTTGCCCGCTGCACTTTAATATTCATGGATATACTGTACCCCCCTTATTTTTCTCTGATCTTTAATCTGTTTTCTTAATTTATTCATTTTCTTGCAGAGTCTTACGAATAATCAAAACATCATTTACCCATTGGCAGTAATGTACATACACCTAAAGAGATTTTTTTTTCCTTGATCATCTTGCTTGGGTCCTGGCCCCAAGTCTGTATGTCTGTTTGTCAGTGACCATGTTGTAACCTTGGTACTAACATACAGTTCATACACTTTCACATAACAACGTTCCATAATGTGTTTTAACTCAACAAAGCAGGGCAAAACTGTGCTTAGAAAAATCATAATTATTTTCATCTAAATTTAAAGACATACTTGCATATCACTTTCAGAAGAGAAAGCTATTGATCTGGCATGTGGTGCACATTTAATAAACACGTAGAAATTGGTCAGTCTGCAGTCTGCAGCTTTTGTGTAGCTGCATAAAAGTTCAGTTTAACAGGTACTCAGCAGCCTGGTTTCTTTTCTACGTGAACATTATGTCAAAATTGCAGGCCCTTTAAAATCAAATTCAAAGCTAGCATCTGAATATTAAGCTGAAAAGTGCACTGTAATCTGTGTTACTTCCACAGGGTAGCAGTGTAACCTCAGATTTTGCAGATTTCAGCTCTGCCCTCCTCCCATGTGTATTGATGTCGAGGCCACACCCCCAAGGCATTCCCACCCAGGCCAACCCTCATTTGCTCATATTTGCATTAAAATCTGTCCAATCCAAACCGGGCTTTTACGTTTGATAAAACCAGTTAATGTGTAGGAGTAAAATTCCTACTATGTATTGCAAAAACAAATTGCTGTATATGATTATATGTTTTGTTTTTATAACACTTTTCAACTAATGATGAACTTAAGAAAAAAAATAACACTGTCGTATGTGTCCAGTGCACCCACCCACCCCCCATCCCCCCCCCCACACCCACACACTCAGACACAGGCACACATATATATATACTTTGCAGCATATCACAGTTTATGTCATGAATATGACCTTAAGGTGATTAGACTAATCATTACAGCCCAGCTTCCAAAACAATGGCTGCAAAACCCCACTGTACACAGGCCTATTAACAGGTCCCGGTCCCGCTTAACAAGGCAGGGGTTACAGGGCACGCTTAGGCAGGCTGGCATCTGGCCCAGTAGGGAGCCTGTACTCTTAATCATGGGATATGAGAACCTAGAGATAACCTGCAGAGGGGGATAGGGGGGGGGTCACACCAGCAAGAAAGTCTTCTAAAGCTGTCATGTCCCGAAAAAACCAGGCCATGATCTATCATGCTAAGTTTGAAAAAGCATCCCATGCAGAATAATTCATCTTTATCAATGCATCTTTCAAACAAACCACTGCCCAGGTTTACCTAGCTATTACAAACATGATCAATCAACGCTGCACACCGGAGCTGCAGGGGAATTTGGAAGGGTTTAAGGCAAGGAGGAGAAGATCAACTGAGCTTTGGACTGTGTGAACTGCACAGAATTAAACACGCTGCAAGTAAAGTCTATTTAAATGGTTTTGTCTGAGTAATTAGAAAAACATTGCTATAAAATTAATGCATCCCAAGCATAATAAGAATAATAAAATTTAAAAAACTAATTCAAGAACACTGTATTATACCATGGAAAGAGCATCATTGAAAATGCAAATGGCTGTCTTTTTATGATGCTCTTTTTGCATTCAGCTGTAAATTCTATTATTAATTATTCATTGTTATGCTATGCCTTAATTTTTATCCCCATTCCTTTTATTATTATTATGCAAAAACATCTTCAGATGCAAATATATCAGTAGCTTTTGTAACAATCTACCATACATCATGGCATCGGCGAGTTATATATGCCTTCTCCAGCCACAATATTGGTTATTCATCAATCTTTACCTACGGCTGTAATCCCAGTATTATTTATTGTGGTTGTGATCCAGTGCAATAAGGGCAGATTGCTTTCCCGTTAGCTTGTCAACGTACTGGACCCTAAACTTAATTTTGTGTGATTTGTACTCGTGTGCAATACAAAGCATCAATTAAAAACACTGTAAAAAAATTCAATTCCACTCACACAGATGTCGGGATTATATCGTCAGGGCTTGCTGTGTGAAGAATGTGCTTGACAGAAATGAGAGATACAACTTTTTCATGGAGGGTCATATAAAAATGGTAATGATAACTGTCACATAGGACGCCACAGACATTTTAACCACTGAAATAATTAAATGAGATACTAATCTGCTAGGCCGAAATAAGTACTATGTTAATAACAAGAATGCAACATATTTTTCATATTTTTCCCCTGGTATATTCAATTAATGTTTCAGTGGCTAATAACAAAAAAGAAAAACAAAATGAGTTATATTTCTAATCACTTTACCATGTCATAAATAGTTATGTAATGGAGGCACAGAGGAAGACTGAGAGTTCAACATGAGTCTCCTACACAGAGGCCAATGGGTCCTGGTGCATGGGGGGGCACAGCAATATCTGTCGTGGCAAAGTCATGCTAGGGATTTTCATCAGTGCACTGGCAGCAGCAAAGTAGAGAGTGATTGTGGGGTCAGGACAGACAGCGAGGCACAATGAGCAGGACCCCAGCATGTCCTGCCATAATTACACATAGCAACTGGAAAACGGATCAAGAGCAAACATCTGTACTGCCCCCAAAGAATGCACTATTCCTCATAGAACATTACACTGTGCTTGGCGATGATATTAATAGGTACCAAAACAGCTCAAAGTTAGTCTTTGGTAATGTGTTACTGTCAAGCCTGAGACTCAAGTATTCCATGTTTTCTGTGGGATGATGTCACAGAGCCAAATGGAAAACTCAAACTCACAAACCCACTGTGCATTGCAATTTGTAGGAAAAAAACCTCAGCTGTACATAAGGACATATTATATGCTTCTAAGCTGCTCTACTGTTCACAGAATCAGGGCAGGAGAAGGATTTGCAAAAGACGCTGTTCAGCCTTGGGGCAGATGCCAACACAATCAAGCCGACAGCCAAATACGTGCATTCTTGTGAGAGACCTGCGGGCCGCGAGTAACGTAACTGAAGTCAGTATTTCTTTTTACAGTAAATGTTCTATTTAAAAGTTATATCTGTTCTTTGTTTGTTGTGTGTTAATTGCTTCAACAACTTGAGCACTATTACTTTTTATACTAATAAAGCACTTTGGAATTAGAGTTTTTAAAGACTGCTACACCTCTTAAGTGCTGGAATACGAGCTGTAAGCAGCTGCAGGCCTGTGCCGTGGGCAGCCCTTTCTGCTGGGAGCAGTGTATCCAGTGCTTCTCAGATGGGGAAGGAGGTTATTGATCCCAATGCGCTCCCCACCCAGAAGCTGTTGCTACCCTGGCGAGCCGGTGATGGACGAGCACTGTCACCTCTAACGAGATAGCTGGAATAAGCTGCCTTGGTCTGCCAGCGGCCAGGGACTTGGGTGGGGACAGCTGGGGTTGGGGCAGATGGAGAAAGAAGTGGATTTGTCCCAGTGACCGACATATCAATCACAAGCTTCTCAGACTCCACTTTGAGGCCCCTGCCTGTCATGAAGTGCCTGTCTGTAAGCACACTCTGCGAGCTCGTCGGCAACACAACACTGGATTCTGAGTCGGGGAAGCCAGCTTTGTCTTTCACTGTCAAAGGTGTTTATCCATGGCAAGGTGTATTGCAATATGGAGGAAGCTCCCCTCACCACCCTGGTTTTGTTGGTAATGATAACAGCAGAAGTTTAATAGGGATCTGCAGTTCATTTACCAGTAGGGCAGTGAAAGGGCCATCTGGAAGGTCTGACAGTATATCTTTTCCCAGCAGAAAGATATTTCCAATTGTAGTAGTCAGAGGTAAATAGTTCAGGTCCAGAAACCAAAAAATCTGGACCAAGTTTTTGTTTCGACCAACCAGTTGAGTATAAAGAGTCACAGTCATAGAGTACTCAACTGGTTGGTTGAAACAAAACCTTGGTCTGGATTTTTACTTTCTGGACTTGAACTTTCCACCTCTGGTGGTAGTTGGTCTGCATCCAAAGCATCAAAGGTGCAGGTCTCCGAGCACGAATGACACGTATAGCTGACAGCTGTAATAATGAGGCCCTGCTGTCTCAAAGCGACCGGGATCAGTGCCTCACTGCAGATAAAGAGAGCAGGATTATTACTTTCAGAGGTTCAGAAGCACTGTTTTTATTCTCAGTGGTGTTTTTCGAACAAACCATCACCGACCAGTTTATTCAGATGTGCTAGTACTTGCCCTCTGTGCTAGAATTCAGCTTCATATTTGCTTTGTAAATGTCTCATCCTGGACCATGTGCACCTATATGAATGGATGAGCCGGTATAGGTGTGTTTCCATATGTACATAGTGCTTGTGTGGAGATGGCTAATTTAATTAGACCTCTATGGTGCTTCCACTTCATTATTGTTAGGTAGTTGCTGACATGACAGGCAGTTTAGGCATGCAGAGTCTTCAGACAATTTATGAGAGACACCTCTGTTAGGCTTCATAAAATTAGGTTTGATTTTCCATTATTTCTATTGTTTTTTCCATGAAGCCACTTGAATGCTCTATTAAACCTTCTTAAAATGGCTTAATTGGTATTTTTTGTAATTCTACTGCTATACATGAAAGCCTGGGTGGAAGGCCGAAGGCAGGTAAAGAATACAGATGCAATTATATATTTCTAAGTTATTAAATAATAACTGAAAGTATGCTTCATTTTGCAAGTAGTATGATCAGCATCACATTTTACAATGTCTGTTATAGAGATACTTACAAAATACTAATATACTCTGTAGCTATATTGGCAAAAGGAAGCAAATATAATTTTAGGATGATGTATTTGGATTTAAATTCAGGCTGCATTAAGGGATGTATTAAGGAAGGACTCATATTTCAGATTGTACAGAATTGTGAATATTATTATTGCATTCATAATACTTTCAGTGAACTAGACATGACAGCTGCAATATACATTAACAGCAAACAATATAATTATATAATCATATAATGTTTGTCATTAATGTATATTCCAGCTGTGTGATATGAATGCAGCTGTGTTATGAATGCAATGCTTTAAGATAGGTTAAGGATACTTACATGCTGCCTATGGATGGTGAGGTGCAGTTAACGTAAAGCATAACCTCATAATTATATTTCAATATAACATACTCCTTATTTTTTTAGGACAGCCAGAGGTGCAGTTTTCAGTACATTACTAAACTACAAAATGCAAAACTGCAAAAATGTGTCCTCTATAATCTGTACTCAGGTACATACTGTATCCGGTTTTATAAAACACAGAACACAAAAAGTAAACATCTAATTACCAGAAAAAAAGATCACCTACGTAAAGTTTTTATTAATTAATTCCAGGAGGAGTCAATGTTACAAAACATTTGTTGTTACAGTACAATCCTATTATTATTGTAATGCATTTCAATATCTTTTGCTTGTTTGTTCTCAGTTAACACAGTTATTTTTCAGTATATCAACGTGACTTTCAACATGAGCTTACATGTAAAAGCAAACATATCCAGAGAGTACACAGCAGGTCTCAGCATTGATCTGGAAAGTTCCACCACTGAAAAAGTGGTAAACAGCATAACATTGACATTTTTTTGTGATTTTGTTTGTCATTTATGTAACTATCAATGGTGTTTTGATCAATGTCAACACCTACCCTCATTACCAAGAACAGACTGTTGCGATTGCAAACTTATATTGTGCATATCATACAAATACTGGACACCCAAGACAAAAGTTTCTGTTAGAACCCGAAAACATCTGCAGAAGCAGACAAAGCACAAACATAAACATTTTATTAGTTGCTCATGTTAATCAATGTGGTGTCACGGTCTATTTTGAGTCATGCAGCAGTCTACATAAGCTTTGAACTAGTTTTAATTAGGTCTGCGTAAATAATGCCACTGTTTAAGTCAATACATCTTGGGTAAGTATTGTAGAAGGACCCAAGGAGATTTCAGTGGTTTTGATATTGATACTGTAAGCGTTTCATGTTAAATGTTTGGCTTATTAAAATGAATGTATATATTTGTGCATCTTTAGTGCTATTTTTATGTAGATATAAATGTTTTAGTGAGGGCTTAACATACAGTAATATCTAAAACAAAACCTAAAACAAAAAAAAACAAATCTTTGTATAACAAAAAGCTGAGTGTGAAATGCCACAATGCAGTTTTCATGCTGGGGGACCTAAAATGAATGTCATACAAGCAAAATATTATTGTTAAATAGTGTAATCACTAATGTCAGATCGCACCTTTACAAGTGCAAACATATACAAGGTCTAATGCACCGTCGTTCCTATTGATGGATTGATTTAACAGCTGCCAAATTTTCCTGGAGTGTTGCTCCTTTGGCTTTTCAAAATATTTAAAGATGTTTATTTGAATACATTTAAATACAAATTTGAACTTAAAAATCACGGAATTTTGGCTGTAATAGCAGGATGACCCTGTCACACCTTATGAGTAACACAGTGATATAAAATATAAATCTGCTGCATACAGAAACTGTACACGTTTTCAAAGATGCTCGCTCAGACCAGACATTGTTAATACATAGCCTCTATTTATGTCATAGCATGAAATTAGATCCTTTGAATGACCTATTATTTGTTAAGGCTAAGGACTCTTAAGTGCTTCTCTTAATATTTACTAATATAATTACCTGTGTCTGAGAGAATGCAAACTGGTCCTGCTGCCACGATATAACCTATGGTTGAACCCTGACCATCCAGTCTCCTATACTTATGACGGCATGCCCTGACATCGTATAGTGTGCTAGATTGGATTAATAATTGGGATAGGAGGGTCCGGGTCGCTCAATAGCGCAGACACCGTGTGACGTTCCACGACTACTGCAGAACTTACCCTGGGGACTCCCATCACGCAACGCGGGGGTCATCCATTACCTCATCCATGGGGAGTTCAATACTGCCAATTAACAAGAGCTCAGACGCGTCCCCTGCCCGTAATTCTGCTACACTCTCCCATGCTATAGCCGCTGTCAGTCGGTGCTGTAAAGCTCCACCTATCAGCCCTGCCTGACAGCCAGCGCCACCATCTCAATTTACATATATCGACGGTGTTATTCTCCATGAGATATAATGAATGTCTGCCGAGCTTCTGTTTGGTCTTGCTGCAGTCTCATCAAGTTCCTCCGCTAACCAAATAACATTAATTGATTTTCGTCTGTCGGTGTTATATTTGACTATTTGCATCCCTCCGTGTTTCAACATCGTTATCGTTTCTTTTTATGGAATTCCTATTACTTTTATAAACAAGACAATGACAGATATTGGTTTACACTCTTAAATCAGCTGCAACCAGATTTTAAGACTGCTCCTTTTGTTGAGCAAACATTAACATTGCAGACAAAGGGACCAATAATTCATTATAGTAATAAAAACAAGATAAAATTTCTAAATCATGTAACGGCTGAGTTGACTGGCTCTGGGAACATTGGCATGGATACAATTTCTAACAGTTGTACTGGCTGAGAAAACAAAACGTCTGTTTTGAAGCTCCCTGGAACATCCATAAATCCCTTCAGTCTCTTTTAAAAACTCCTTCAACTGGAAACATGTCCATTCTTCCATACTGACTCTGGTTGCTCAGTTCAGTGGGTAGTGGTCGGTTTAATTAGCAGTCTGCTCCTGTCCTCTACACCTATCCCATAATAAATACCATCTTGCCAGGAACCAGTAGTAACACGGGCGTATGTTTGCCCCAGGAAAAGTGGTTCCACCCTGAATAATATTGGCAGCAAAACTAGTTTCGGAAGTGCCTGTTCATTTTGGTTAGTGGGTCAAAATAAGACCTTAACTAGTCGCTATAGCTTAGAGAACATCTTTGGACTTTCAAGAAACTAGTACAGACAACTGACAAGCTTTATGCAGCCCAAGTAGTCTCTATCACTACAAATGCAAGACGGCACAAATGCTCTTTGCCTTGGGTTGCAATATTCAGTGCGAAAGCCTTATGGTGGTAATATGTAGCCGGGGTAAGGACAAGCCCTGTCTATACTTCTGATTCATGGCTCTTTGGAGGCCAATATTTTCTCATACATGGGTGAACGCAAAAGTAATTAAAAGAGAAAGAAAAAACACTAGGAAAATATATCATGGCATGCACAGATAGTATACAGTGGCAGGGATTTCAGCTGTCTATGAGGAGGCTTGAACTGCAATAACACTGCTCACCTGACCCACTCAGACAGCTGTAAATTTGGCTCTTCTGTTTCATCTAGTTATTATAATATTCTCAGCATGCTTCTATGAGTACAATGGCTGCTCTAGCTATAAAAAAGGTGATTTATGTTATTGTGACCTGAGGGAGTTAATGTATTCTCCTATTAAATTCCACTTTAATTGGGCTACAAGTCAATCATCAGCCGGGCTGGGAGTGAATTAAAATAAAGGGGGATGGTATGCAAGGAGCAGGTCTGCGCTCAGCCGATGTATAACACGTTGAAAAAGTTGTGTTGATGTCAGAGAAGTAATTTGATAATCGCTGTGTGTGAGCTGGCTGAGATGAAGTGGGCTAATCCCCATCTCACTGTGTTGGTGTGGAGTCACCACTTCTGGGCAGCGATCCAGTGGATAAACCTCAGCTTGACACTGCAGCTGTAGGTTCAAGTGCTATATCAAAGCTCCATTTTGCACGCTTGCGCAAGGCAGCTAACCTCAATATCTACAGTACAATATATATTTGTACAGTATATTCCACATTTCTGTCGTTTCAAATTTTAGCATTTGCTAAGTGACTCAGAAAGCAAGTACTTAAAGTTAAAGTTGTGGCTGAGTAAATGCTATTGTGAATAAATATTATTGACAAACTTCTATGAAGAAATATATTAATGGTATACATAAGTACCTAGAGTATTAGTATTATCAATATTTATGGATTGTTGAGAATCTCATCATTTTCTCATCCAAGTCCTCATCCACTAATCTTCTTCCCTGTCCTAAAAGTACTTGTGCTGAGGTCAGGCATATGCAGCTATAAGAAAAATAATACATTATGGAGAATATCAGGTGGCTTCAGAACACAACTTATTCAAAACCAATAAATATAATACTAGAAGAATTCATAATGCAATACAGATATCCATAAATGCGATCGTGACATGTATATAGTTTCACTTTCAAAATATATTGTATATAAGAAATAAATGTAATTATTAAAAACCAAAACAAATGAATAAAAATCCTTAATGATCTGTCCTCATGTGCGTGTGCAAGAGAGAGTGATTGCAGATAGTGCTTGCTGAGCATTTACCTTTGCCAACCACGCTCAATATATATACAATATTGTTCTGTAACTTGAACATAACTGGCGTCAGTACCAGATAGGAGACGATTAAGAGGTCTGCCAGCGTCACATCAGCTGGGCCCATAAAAACACTGCAAATCCTCTTTGCGTAGTGCAATTGATTTAAGGAAATCCTCAAGGTACATTGTGCTTTTCCATCAAAATTCAAAAATCAATCCTAAGTGTGTCTATATTTTAGCATATATGAACTTCTCTGCTAATTCTTACACATAGATTATCTTAGATAATATTACCCTTGTGTTTATCATTATTCTCATTATCCCCATTGTTAAAAAACATATTTTATATTCCAGCATTAAGCATTTTGTTGTTAGGAGGACTGCACTGGAAATAATTTGCTGCTTTAATTTAGTGGTAATATGTATTGCAGCTCCTCAGGTTTAGGTTACAGTGGTAAAGCCTTATTATCCAAACACATATATAATTAAAAAAAGTCTCCCACTGTATTCAGGGCTATAAAGTTCAGACTAGCTTGGCAAGTTTTGGGTAGTGGCAGAAATTTATAGTAGCTGACCACTGAGGTGTCAAAAAAGGGGGCTTAGATCTAGCGATGACTTCCTGGCTACAGCAGGCAGGCGCCAGCTCAGTGGAGGCGGCCATGGGGGGGGGCTATGATTAGACCTTTGATTAGACAGAGGCCTGGATGGAAATTTCCATGCGGCGGCAATGGAACCGAAGCTCTAGTGTACAGCCATTTTTAGCCGGGTGAGGGACAAGGGGGCTTGGGGTCATAAGTTCCATAACACAACACGAAAACAATCAGAGAGAAACGTGTGTGAAGCCTCAAAGGAAGCTGACTGTAAAATGACACAGACGGGGACGCTCCTCAGATGATGAGCGTGACACTGTGCAGGGCGTCAGCTGTGCAGTCCAGAGCCTGGCCATAGGGGTTATCAGGCTGAAGAGGCTGTCATTTACAAAGCCGCAGGCCATTCGCAGCGGAGTCAAGCCCACACAACCTGGCCTGGGAAGTGTGCAGGAGAATACGCCTGTCTCTGGCGCGGGAGCGGCACTGAGGCGGAGGCGAGTGCAGGACACCATCACGTCTGACCTCAGCATGAACCCTGCTGATGAGGTGAAACAGAAGGTAGCATGTTCCCCCAGGGGCCGGTGGCGGCCGGGGGGGGGGGGCAGATGGGGAACTTGGGCAGAGAGCAAGTGTGACTGCAATAGAAGATGCTGCTGCTCTTCATTAGAGAAATAAAATTTGCTTGACACACCTACGACCCCCCTTTCACTCTGCACACTGTCTTGGTTAAATTGACAACATTTTTCCTCATTACAGGGCTACTGTCGGTAGCACAAACAAGCCATCCGAAGTAAACCCTGAGAGAGGGAATAAGAGAGAAAAGGATAGCATGTAGCCATCAAGCTAATTTTTCTAAATAGTTGCAATTCATTGGATGCCCTTCCAATGGAGCCACACAATTATTGAAGTGATTAAAGGCACAAACTCTGCCAAAGAACGGATGGCCTCTTGGATCCACTTTCCAGTCAGTTAAATTCTTTTCCCATTACAGATTCGCAAAACTGTTTCAGCTCATGAAATAAACTTTTCTCCCATGTAGTGCATTTTCATAGCCGTCGCGACTCAGCTGTCTGTGCTTCATAGCTGTGGCCGTCATGCATTGCAAAATAAAAGCCATGAAGACAAAATCCTCAAGAACTCATCACATTGCAAAAATTAAGATGTGAAAATACAAAGTAGAAGCCACAATTATAATGCGCTTTGAAGAGTCAAATGTACAATTTTAGTTGGGGGGGGAACGGCAGTGATGTCACACCCTCACACTAAGATGGTTGCCATAAATCAGTTGAGAGCCCTACAGGGTCAACGTAAAGCTAGACAACAGAACATGAACCCCCTGTATCTGAGCTCTTATTTCCAGGATTAAGCACTTGCGCATCTGTAAACCGGTTACTTTCATCTGATAATCAATATATTGTCCTCAACAGCTTTCCATATACGATGTCCGTCAATTTAATAATTTAAAAGTTTTTTCTAGGTCTGTATGCATATTTTCTTAACCTTGTGCAAACAGTAAACCAGTAATATATGTCTTTTTAATCTGCTGACTTTAAAAAGTGCCGAAATGTTCGGTTTGTTTACTACGTCTATGACTTTTTGTTTATGAGCTGGAATGCAAAGCACCGGGGCTCCGTGGGCTGGCCTTTGGGTGAGACCGTGCGCCAGGGCTGCCTTTGTAAGTGCGAAAAGGTTAGGCGAGTCAGTCCGTAGCTCGGCTCTCGCAGAAACGCCGCCTTTGATCTGAGGTCTGGAGAGGAATTTACGGTGCGTCATTGTGAGGCAGGCAAAGAAAAGACTCCCTTCGGACAGCCCTAAACAGTAACTACAGCTCCCTAAATCTCTCCCTCTCAGATTTACAGCACCCATTCAAATGTTTTACTGCAAATACAATAATTCTCTAATAGTAGGACACACTGAAAGGATGGCTTGGTGCTGCAGAGCGGAAATGACACAAAGCTCTTATCATCTAAATAAACTATTCTTGGAAGAACTCGGATAGAGTGTAAAAGGACTTCTTTGGCCTATGGACATTACCCAATATGAGAGAGACCAATCAAGATAATAAATTTAAGAAGAAAGAATGCATAAAACAATTGTGAGAGTAGCTTCATTTTTGGCTTGCAGACAATCAAAAATCTGTACCTTTACAACACTGATTTAATTTAGTACACATTTTTAAATCAATTGGACGTCAATGGCTTGGGATTTTGAATAGGATAAAATTTGTGGCACAATATCTGGCTCATGCACAAGCCTAAGAGGAACATGAACATCACACACTACTTTTCTCAGCAGTGACTGACATTTTTTGTTGATTCAGTTATTTTTACTGTAATAGTATAGCATCTGTTGGGGGGGGGGGGGGGATAAAAAATTCGATTTAATAATCAGCTATTTTCTCTGATATTGCTAGAATGGTACAATATAGGAGTAAAAAACTAGTGAATTGAAAAATTGCAAAAGGTATTAGGTACGTTGACATGACTTACTTGTGGGTAATTGTTACATACTAGCTGTACAAGTTCACATATGTACACAAGGCCGCAGGGTGTCCTGTCATGTCAGACCCCGTGACATGTCAATCTGTTTTTTTTCTACAGGATTTGCATACACCTCTCCGAAAAAGGAGAGACTGAGGTGCTTTGAGAACTTTACCAGTATTGAATTTGTAACAGTACTGTGTGTGAAGAGCTTTATAACACATCAGATGACGTGTGGGAATCCTGACCCCAGAAGACGTAACATCTGACCATTGTGAACTCCTCATCCTGCCAGTAATCTTTGCCATTTGCACTAAAATACAAGTTTATCATTAGACTCCTGAATTACATTAACATTACAGAGAATGAATTAGGCAAGAAGCACACAAAAGGGTCAGTTGCTACACATAGGAGACTGTCATAAAGAAGGAATGCTGCAGAATTATGTCCCACTTTACATCACCAGTATAAGCCGAAAAGACCATATCCATCAGTAACATTGTTCAATGGAAACCAACTATGAAAATGATTTCTTTATAACACTGTTTTTCTGTCCTTGTAATGACACCCATTTCTTTCTGACTCAAGCTAAATTAATTCAATTTTCTTTGTGTTAGGTGACTGTCCAATGGTGAAGCTATTTTTGCACCACATAATCTATCTGTTGTACTATACCACAATATTTAACATAAAATGATAACATGCACAGCATACACTGCCGTGTCAAAAATGTCCATGGCATACATCATTCTTTAAACTACTGCCATTGCAATAATGGTTTAACTGATGGCAGTCATCATTACTTCCTACAGTTCTGTAATTCCTTTGAGTCTGCTTCCGAATAGGATCCTTAAATCAAAGGATCCTTAAATCAAAAAATCTTCCCGAGTCCAACCTCAGACATTTCCGCCGTCACTCAGTCCTCTTCTTAAACATAGCCTCCTCCCCATCTTCCACATCAAAGCATCACATATCACAGATGACAAGTGACAGTGCTTGGGACACCTCTGCCGGCTCCTCTCTTCTTTTATCAAGGGTCCTCACAGCGACCAGAAGGACAATGAAAGCAAACAGAGAGGGAGTGTGCACGTATGTATGCACAGCTGTCACCAGGATTTATTTTTGCTGCCCTTCACGTGCCTGCTTGTTTCTCCAAGAAGATGATTTAAGAGTGACCCATAATCTTCTGCACATTGGGGAGAACGTAATAAACAAACAAAGCGGATTCTGCGCATGCTCCCTGCATCAGCGAACAGCTTCGGATTAAACAGATAAAAAATGCCTCACTCTGCTGGTTTGCTTCAGTGGACATGCTAAGAGAATCAGTGCGAAAGCAAGCAGTGCCGGGCTATGAGCCTTGGCATTTGTAACTTAGATACGCAAAGGCAGAGGCTGTTATAATGTCTGTCCAAGTGTTAAATGTGCCACGTTTGGTGAGCTCTCACGCTTTGCAGGGGAAACCTCAGACAGATAAAAGCACAATACTGCAGAACTCATATGGGCAGATGCTGTGCAGGCTGCCCACAATGGTGCACTTAGAGGAGAGCACCACTGAAAGGGGCCATTTCTCCCGTTTGTTTTATTTTCCACTTTAAGGAAATCCTCAATGCGCCGGACAAACCCAGGAAATACAGATATATTACAGTTATTTTTTTAATACCGGGAACGAAAAATAAATTTTAATTAATAGGTCTGTGGGAAAAAGGCTAGCAATAAAGTGAAAGTTTCATTCGCCGCAGACAGACAAACAGTACAGACCAAGAACAAAAGAGAGTTCGCATCTGCCTGCTGGTCCGCATAAAGCGCAAAGATGTTTTGTCTTCACTGACCATATCTGAAATGGTCCTGCACCAAAAAACACAGATGCTGGCCTTTCCATCATTTACAGTTAATTAATGCAAAATTGCTGTTTCTCAGCTGGGAATATGAGAGATGGCATAGGATTAGCAGAATGGCATTAAAATTCACTTATCAGTTTACCTTATGTATGTATTTGGTAGTATTTCACTGTTCCTCACTGTAAAAATCTGTAAAATAGTCCTTCATAATCTGTCAGCTGTCAACTTTAAAATGGAAATGACATGATTATCCTTTACTTCCTTTACTATATATATATATATATATATATATATATAACATACAAAAGTAATAATATCCAAAGCAAAACAATTGCATTGTGTTAGTCACTAAGAAATGTGTTAACTCCTGAAATGAAGAAAAGTGTATAAATAATCCAGAAATCTATTTTTGATAGTCAAATTTTCCATCAAGGCACAAATGCTAAAAAATGTATGAACTCAAAATTACCTACTGTACAATGAATAAAGATGACTTTTTCTGGAATACAAATTCCCTGATTCAGTTTAGAAAATTTGAATATTTTTACCATTCCAATTCTATCGTGAGTTATGCTCAATACAAAATATACACAATACTAACCTAATAAGGTACACTATCATAAAAATACACCTTCTTCCATTTTGCCAGCGAAGTACCACTGATCTTATAATGAAACATTTCCATTCCTTGATGTTTTGAATTTAAATAATAAAATTAAGTGAAATAAATTCTAACAACCAGAATACATGTGTACTACTCAGTTTTCACATTTTCACATCTTTACCTATTATTTAATTCCAATGCAGATAGGAAGTAGAAGACATTATATGTGTTATTTCCTTAGCATCTTTTTGGAGAATATCAAAAATGCTGCTGCAATAAAATCAATAATTTAGCATATTGCTTTTTAGCCATTCCCTGTGCCTGCAGTCCTGCCGTCTCGCCCTTTGGCTGTCTGATTATATCTTAGAACTTGATTATTTTATAAAATAATAGTTTAAAAAGCATTTTAAAATTAAAAAAAAAACTTTTAGTGGATGCTGTTCCACCACAACAGTAATATTTGTACTGAAAATCTGCAGAAAAGCATAGACAGTTAATTAAAAAATATATTTAAAAAATATCAATGTATAGCAATTTACAAGAACAGGAATTAATTTTAATAACCAAAAGAAGAAAAATCTAAATTTATCAAAGGACAGATTACATTTAACATTTAAACAAATGTGTAAAGTTACAGCATGCTGTAAATTCTTTTCAAGTTTTCAGATTATTTTATAAAACCAAATTCAGCAATACAAAGTACTCTAAACAATGATTAAAAAAAACATTGAATGGAACAATCCAAAAGTTAAATTAGATATAACAAATGCATATAATATACATGTGGATAGCAATTCAAGCTAAGTCAATAGCTCAATTATGAACTTTTAAAATGTCAAACTACCACAGAAGAAAATCTAAATCAATACTTTGAAATTTGCAAAGCACTTTTCACCTTAGAAATACACCTGTCTGATACTGTAACTGACCCACTTGCATTTAGATATTTTCTGGAACCTGACACCTGAGACACAATCAGTCGATCAATTAAAAGTGAACCACTTTAACCTCTGATCACTTTCATCAGGGAGGGTGAAAGTCACACATGCTACAAACGAGTGAAAAGTCGCCAAGGGCATAAGCAGCTCACTGTGGAGAAAATGGGCCGCGCTCTTTCCTGTTCCACCTGAATCCCATACACAGGAACACAGAGCTGCTCAAAGTCACAAATGGGCACCAGTGCAGCAATATAGTAACACTTACTTGGTTTGTATTACAATGAGCACCACAATCGAACTGAGGAAGCTGGACGGCGAGCACATGTCATCTCTTCTTCTTCAAAAAAGGGCAGCGCTAGATAAAACTACAGCTCACCACATGCCGTTTGAAAAATAAATATGACATGGTTAGATTATAATGAATAATTCAACAATAAATAAAACAGCGTTTAAAACTTCAACACCTAGAAATTTTGTACATTTCAAAGCAAAATACAGACCAATAACAGCAAAAACAACTTTTGGCAGAACACAATATGACAGACAAATTGCAAATAATATTGTGGATTTTTAGAAACTGTAAAAGTTAATTCTGTGTCAATATTAAAACCAAGGCAATGGAAAAATATCAAATTTGATTACAGTCATATTCATAAAATGAAATATCTTTTCACTCAAGATATTTTGTAAGAATGGCATTCTATGCAAAATTACTTAACTTTACATTGCAGATATTTGTTAAATCAGTAGATAAATGATTTAATAAACTTTTAAATACCAACAGGAGTAAATCACTCATGATTTAACTATAATAGTACTTATATTTAATTTCATTGATACTATTATTTTATCTTTGCTCTGTACTGTCGGATAAGATTTTAATTGAGAGTTAATATTTTATTTTAATATTAAGATGAAATTGAAACTGCTGAAACTATATCGAGAAGAATGTAAATTTCATACATTTTGTCAATTCAGTATTTAAGTATGATAATTGTACAAGCATTTGAAATGACATTTAACTATGAAGCGTTTGAATTGACGATGCCACTGTATATAATATAAACGATATTTATAGTCATTTATAAATATTGTAAAAAAAAATGTTAAAATAATTCTCGAATTATAGCCCACTTCAAAAACTGAAATTTTTGGTTATTTTAATAATACGAATATCATTTGATTTTACAATGGATAAATGTTAGTATGTTTTCTCCAACCATATCACTATAATTACAAGGGCCCTTATAAATATCACACATTCAAAGTCACCACATGGTGTTAAATCTATGCATGTGCAACAATGAATATCACACGTACTGTAACGTTCGTTTTAAACTTGAACTGTTAATAGTGTATTCTGTAGTTAAGCTGAAATATGATATTTCGGACGTAAACATAGTCATAGGCAACGCATGCAGTTTCTGTTTTAAACAATACGACTTTCTTTTTAGAACGGAAAAGTACCTATATCACGACAGGCTATGTGAATGTATATAACGGCAAAAAGCAATAATAATAAATAACATAATTTAAACGATTTAAACATAGCAAACGCTGGGTATATACAGATAAAGTACAGTATATTCTATAATGTGCCATCATCAATTCAACAGCTGGGTGGCAGTAGAAGGTTTCCACATTAAACTCGGGTCTCTCTAAAAGCAATTTCACATTTAACCAAGCAAATATTTTAAAATATCTACGTTACTGCGATTGTTCTGTTTTTTAAAGTACACGCAAAGTAAACTAAATGGTAAGCAGACAAAAAAGTATTATATATCGGAACACAGAAAATAATTGTAGAAACAGTTTTCAAGTATGCAACATTCGATTCATTACCTTAAACAACCGTGGGTTACAAAAGAAAAGTTATACTTGCAAGTCTAAAAACAAGAATTATTAACGTCACACTATATTATTAAAGAATTTATTATTTTTTTGAACAAACATTGTGCATTTTATAAAAATAAGATTTTATTGAGGAAAAACTTACGTAACAATTGCCAAGTATATTTAAATTTGAATCCATTAATCAATATTAAATAAGTAACGTACTAACCACAATTATAACAATATACAATAAGGTACATAAGAACGTCGCAGAACGAATCGTGATAAAATCTTATTCAAATCGACAACGGCTAAATAATCTCGTGACGACGTAAAGTGTAAACAAATTCAACGAACTAAATAAATGCAAAAGTTTATTCTATAAACATGACGAGTGCCATATACTGTACACACCGTTAACAGTACGGATTTTATATCCAGTAATTCATTGCATCATTGTCAGAAAAAACACACGTGTTCTTTGTCGGAAACGGTAAATCATGACTTCGGCAATAATAGCAAGACCTAAAGAAGACTTATGCGATTTGTGTTTTTTGATAATCTTTGATTCTGCAACTTCCTGGCGTGTTCTAAATACTTCTGACAACCTAATAAACCGAATAGTAAGATGAATTTGGAATATTAAACCTCACACTAATAACAGCGATTAACATGTGAAAGATAAAACACGGAAGTTCAAAACACATACACATGCGAAGAAACAAATCCTCTATTTTTGTGATCTTTTACAATTGCTATTAAATTATATATTCAATTCTGTGTAGATTACTATGAGGATGCGTTTTAAAAAGACATTAAAATTAGGATCAGACACAGCAGGTGGCGCTATACATAGATTCGCTCGATCATTCCCTGCACACCAGTCCACAAATCTTCGATTTTATCTGAAAAAGTACGGTAGGCTTAATTCATGTTTTGCTTTTAGCGAAGTTAATTTGTAATTTCACTTCATTAATGCAAATTATGCTGTATTGTCTATACATATGCATAAAGCGTTGCGTGTATTTTTTTTTGCGTGTGGATGAATATACTAAAATAACATAGCACTATCGTTTTTTTGTTTTTACCCGAAATTAATTTCAAAAGTGATTACATACATTGCAATATATTACAGTTCAAAGCAAATTAACAAATTATAAACATTTAAGCTTTAAAAATATTTCAATTTTTGTTTCCAGACCATTCAAACAGAAACCTAAGTTGTGTCTAGGCCACAGACCTGAGTTAAATAGACTATATTAAACAATTCAAATATTACAGAAATAATAATAATTTCTCTGGAGGAACAGGCTGACCTCTCGCTGCAGGTTGAGATGTTAATGATTACTCGCTTTTCTGTAATTAGTAGTCTACGTGTCCCACATCAAATTCCGAATCGTTTATAAATCATTATAAATCAGACACTTCGTTTAGGATGTAGCAATAGCTTAAGGTTTGTTTGTTAAGGTGTACTTTCAAGAAGTGAGTTTAACCTAAAAGCTGTAATACTCATTATAAGTCATCAAAACATCAACCTTTCCCTGTTTCCAAGGATACACGTCATTCTTAGTAACAAGCATAATGGGAAACGGAAATATTATCATCTATTTATGACTCGTAGAACAAGATGCTGACAAATATGAAATAAAGCAATTGATTACATTACTTGAGAGCAGCTGATTAAACGTAATAAAAAAGGCACTTCAATATTATAAAGCTTTATATATAACTTCTAGTTATATAACTTCTGGTTTCTAATATAAAACAGTCAATTTAAATTGCAGAGGTAATTTCTTCCGTTTTATTTCATAAAAACATATCAATGTTATTATATAAATTTATACAAGTTTTATAAGAACTACTATATATATATATATATATATATATATATATATATATATAAGCTG